>JBAIZZ010000098.1:142162-177183 GCA_037355905.1 Heliconius aoede | reverse complement strand
TAAAATATTAATAATTGTATATTTTTAACAGGCTACTCAGAACAAATAGAAAACAGTGCGGCCGAAATGTCGGAGAGATTAGAGCCATTGCGTGTGGCTGCGCGCAGCGAGGCGGAGAACTTAGGGCATGCTGTTACGCAACTTGTATGTGGTTTTTTTTACTACTTGTTTTATTTTAACTGATACATTTTATTTGTAAGTTGCATATTAAATAGATACAAATGGACATTTACATAATTTTTTGAGCTAACTTTAGTAGTTTAGTAGTATACTTTATTTAATTTTTTTAACGTTAATTGACACAATCATATTTATATTTAAATTAGTGAAGAAGAGAAATGTAATAAAATGCATTTTGCCAACATCGATTTAGTTCATATGTTGAACATTTAAATTTCCTCATTCCTTCATTTAAATAATGAAATAATAAACTTTTATTATTGTAGACACACATACACGTATTATATATACGTATATTCCCTTGCACGCAGGTGTCGTACTCAGAGCCCCTGGTGTCAGCAGCAGCTGGAGCAGCATCACACACAACAGCAGCACCGGTACAGACGGCACTACTCCAGCACGCGCGCACCGTGCTCGAGACGCTGGCGCTGCTCGTGCACTCGGCGCGGGACGCTGCCGGCAACCCGAGGGTAGGTTGCGCTGCTGAGTTACGCAGTGCTATGTGTGGCAAGGGGTTACTTGTCGAATTTGTTGTGGGTGGTGGGGTGGTGTCGGATTAGGCTAAGAATGTATTGCTTGATTGCTTAGAGGGTTTGGGCAGTGAACAAGTGGCTTGGGTTTTGAACCCAATATTAAATTTTAATACATTTTGAATTGAAAAAAATTAACTATTTAGTACATTATATAGTAATTGAGGATATTCCATTCTCAAGAACCATTCAACTTTCGTTTTGAGCGGCAGAAGTTAACACTGTGCCATCTTTCATTCTTTATTTTTTTACTTTTACGTTTTATCCCGCACATATCAAGGTACATAGAAGTCCTAACTTCGTTCCCATTAACATGATTCCGTTGCCCACTTTTCACCGAATTCTGGAAGCAATGCGTGTTAAATGGCGGAACTCGACGCCTCGCAATCTACTTCTATACTCCACATTTAATTAATTATCATTTCACACTACCAGGCTACCAACGCGCACGCGGAGGTGGACTCCCAAGCCCAGTTGGCACGCGACGCCCTCCGCGAGCTGAGCGCGCACGTGCGCGAGCTCAGTACCCAGCGCGGCGCCGTCGGGCCCCTGCTGGACAGCGTAGCGCGTGCGGTCGCACGCCTCACCGAGCACAGGTACGTGTGTATGAAGGGTGGTGATGTGTCTGGTACTTGAACCAGGATAGCAGCCAATGCGAGGTGATGGTATTATCCAAGATGTTGGTATACTGTGTGCTGGTATCAGGATAGGAAAATGCACAAGGAATTTGCTGAGCAAACAACTGGCTACACTGCATAATGCTACTAGCGAAAGTGACCATCTCTTCACATGTGCTATTGTGCAAGTACAGTACGGTCGCAGAGTAGTGGCCCCCCTTAAGTTAGCTGTAACTTTGTTAGTCTGTGCAGATTTAAATTTAGATTTTTTCTTATTTTTAATTATTTATCTTTGCAAGCGCGAGTGAACAATGCGCATAAGTTCAAAAAGCCTAACTTCAGAGCGTCCACTGCATTTGTATGTTGGTATCTATATAGCATAGGGCGCTAAGTTTCATTAATAATCTAAATCCAAGGAGCTATTGTTACAAGTAGAGAAATTTATTTTGTTAAATAGCTTACTTAAGGAAATATTATAGGAAATTGTAGATTATTTTACATCTCATTAATCTCATCATTCACGTTAATTGTGTTGATGTACCCACCATACCACTTGTATGTGATCACAGAGGCAAAGCTGTAAGTAAGAGCTAGTATTACGTATAAAATGTACTTTTTTCCATAAAAATACGCATATAATGAACCATTCAATCAAAATACACATAAATAAAGCAGACTCAACAAAACCGTGTTAGCTAACGTTGCAGCGCTTAGGTCATCGCCGCGAGTCGAGTACCAGCCCGAGCTGGATATAAGCCAAAATGTATCTAAATTACTAATTATGACGCCAGACTTTGCATGTATATACTTAATAAGATGAGATAAGATCTTCGCGTTCGATTACCTGAGGAAGTTTACCCGCTCTGGTCATGCAAAATGTTTTTGTAAGCGGCAAATAAGTGAAGCAAAAATCACGATAACTTCTATTAAAATCTGTTTAGTCTAAGGCGATGGTAAATAGACAGACAAATATTACTGTTTGTTATTAGTAGTAAACATTTAAGCAAAACTAAAAATAAACGAAAGGTTAATAGTACGTAAGAACAGACCAAATCCTAACTATAATTAACTCTTATACTAATAACTCGATGGTAATTCAGTGTAACATATGGATCCGGAGAAATACGCTAAATATACATACATAGACTATTTATTAAAATCTATTTAAAATTGGGTTTTTGAAATTTTTATTTCTTAATTTTTTAATATGTTTAATAATTTAGATCCTGTGTAGTATTTGTCAAATATAGATTAAAATTATGTTGGATCGTTGCCATGAGAGGTGTTGACAGGCAATTTTCAGTTTACATAGAGAATGTATAAAAAACGTCCATAATATGCATTTTTTTTTTGTTTGTCTCGAAAGTTTAATTAATTCTGAAGTATTTCTTCAGTATTGTAAATATAATTGCGTCCTTCTTCTTCATCTCATATTTGTATTATTTAAATTATATAAACTTTTTTTTTTTTCAAATAAATCTTAGTATCTTATTATTCTTAATTTTTCGTCTTGTTCTTATTCTGCTTAAATTATTATTTATTAATGTTAATTTTCTTAAATAGAATGGTTTTTGAACTGTAAAGATCAAGAACTTTATAGTACTCAACCATGGACGAATCTGTTACAATTAGTACAAGTGACCTCATTGGCCGCGCATCTCGCGCATCGCGTCATTATACTAACATACAGTGTTTGTTAAAAATAATACTCTTTTTTACAACTTTTTACAGATAAGAAGAACAATAGGTAAAAATATATAATCTTATAAATGTTTTAGAAAAAAAAACACTGACTTTCTTCTATTATTAATGAATTGAGAATTATTTGTGTTTATTATATGTGAATTGTTTTTTATCTATGCTTTTGTGTTTTTTTTTGTGTAATCGCAATAATAATAATTTTTGTAAGAATTTTTGTAAAGTAATGAATTATCTATAAATAGAAATATGCTGTAAACAGTAGGTTGGATGTTATTCGGTGTTATATGTTACTCTATATGTCAAAAATAAGGTAGTGAGTTCAAATCACAGTGAAATTTTATTATATTTTAATTTTTGTTTGCGTCCTTGATTTTTGCCTTCAAACAATTTAACATTTTGAACGACAAGTGAAAATAAAAACGAGATTTTCATAGTTAAGATAATAATAATTTATAAGAATTTATGTTTAATGGTAAAGATTAACATAAGAATCATACATTATTACTGTTTTCAAAATTTCACGCTGTTTCTCCCGCATAAGAGAGTTAGGCAAAAGCCGAAATTCCGAGACTTTTCGTGTAGTGTAGTTGAACCCAACGCCTTTTCTTGTTGTTTCTTGATGCAGAGTAGAGCAAATATTTAATAATTTATACCTACGAGTGGGATTTGAACAACCGTAGCGCTTACAGTCACAGACTGTGCTATTGTGTCACTACGATATTTTTAAAAATTGTACATTCTTTTTACTAATAAGTAATTTACGTCTACTTGTTTTACAGAATGTCGCTAATCGGTTCGTACGATGAGGCGGACTCGTTCGTCGACTACCAGACAAGGATGGTGGGTCTCGCCAAGGACATTGCTAGATTGGCCACAGATATGGTGAGATTTTTAAAAATAATAGTCTTATTAATGAACCAAACTCGTGGATTTCTTAATTAGTTAAAATTTTTAGAGTTCATTGTAAGCACTTCCAATTTCTCACAATATTATAATTTTAAGTAAAAACAACCTTTTAATTCAAAGATTCCATCTTTTTTATATATTATTTAGGATTTGAATTTATAAATAAAGGTGATTTCAATTTATAAAGTGACAACATCATCCTTTTAAATTAAGAAAAAACGTTTATCTTGTTTAGTGAGTGAAATACCAATGCTAGTTATCTACTGTCTAATATGTCTATTTTTTCAGTAGAAATTAGTTACACTCATATATCTGTTGAACAAAAAAGCTTCTTTTTTTACCCTAAAATAGACAGCTAAATCTGCCACCGAGCCCTCCAAGCTAGTGGAAGTGGGCAACGAGATGTGCAACAAGTATGAAAAATTAGCAGCGGACAGTGTAGGCGCATCCGCCACCACCCCTAACGCTGATATTGCTAACAGGTAATAATATAATTAAAATAATAAAAATCTAAACGCGGTTTCGCTTGCTTAAACTTATTGTTATATTACAAAAAAAAAATCAGCTTCACGCTATATCCTTTACACAGCAGGGTAGGCAGAAGGCACCAAGACACTCCGTTCCCCACTTTCCGCCGAACTCTAGAGGCATTAAGTGGCGGAACTCAACACCCGCTTTGCCTCGACACCAAAGGGAAAATGAAATGTAAATTTAAATAAATATCCAATTCCTTGAGTGGGGATCTAACCCACAACCAGTTGCTTTTAGAGGCACACTTTGTGCCCCTGCACCACGACTGGCCTTATATTATAGATAAATTATAGTTATTCTTATTATCAACCATAATAAAAATTAACAACTACAATAATAGGAACAAATCGATACTACCATCACTCTATACACAATGTCTAATACATTACAGAATCCGCGTGGCAGCCGTAGAGCTAGGTGAGGCCGTCTCATCAGCGGTGCGAGCAGCGGGCCATTGTCGCTTATCCTCCATAGCCCAAAACCAAAAGGCCGTAGCAGAAGCCTCACGACGAGTTAACGAGCGCGCTGTGGCAGTACTTGCCGCATTGCAGGCTGGCTCGAGAGGCACTCAGGCCTGTATAGACGCGGCGGCCACTATTGCAACCATATTAGGTGATTTGGATACGACCATCTTGTTTGCGAGTGCGGGTAAGTAAGCTAGGATTTTTTTTATTATAGCTCCCTGTCTGTATTAAGCGTACTGCTGGGTAGAGACCCTACATAGTGTTACACTCAGTTTCACATGTACCGCCAAATTTTTTAAATGTTACGTATTAAGTGGTAGAACTCAACGCCATACTTTTTCTTGTTATCAGAGTGAGGAATTGAAGATAATAAATAAATTATTCGCCTAACTGGAAATCGAATCCATAAAGGTCACATTTCAGTTACACGTTGTGTCGCTGCGTTGTTGTACCGATACGATGACAAGAAAAGATAGGAATGGATCCATATAATGGCTGTTAATTAATATAGTAATTTTACTTAAATAAATATTAAGAGTTGACTTTGGTCAGAGCGGCAGAGGTATGGGGATGAAAGGATGAGTCTGAAAATTTGTTATCAATGATTGCTTGATCTTATTTTGAATTTAAAAAATATCCAAAAATTCCTATCAAAGAGTCCTAAACTGAAGCTTGCATGAGCGAGCTAATTCACCGAAATGCAAACCTCACTCATTTATTATCTCCGAATTGAATGTTTTTTCTTACCTAACATAAATTTTCTATAACAGGCACTCTACAATCCGACAAAGAAGGTGACACGTTCTCCAATCACCGTGAGAACATCTTAAAAACGGCAAAGACCCTGGTGGAAGACACTAAAACTTTAGTAGGAGGTGCTGCCGGAAGCCAAGATCAGCTGGCTGCAGCTGCTCAAAGTGCAGTGTCTACTATTGGTGAGGGATTTTTATAGGACATTTGATTTTTAGTTAGTATTTTCTTGACGTAAAATAATAATTCCAGGTGTACAAGTCTTTGTGGTGTTAATAAAATTCTATTGAAAATAAATCATTTATTACAATTTTTTAATTTTCCTCTTCCAGCTTTGGGTTTATTTTAAGAAATTCTAAAATAACTAATTTTTATTTCAAAGATTTAAAAGTAACGCCTGTGTGACTATCAGTGAAGGAATTTAAATTATCATAGACCAATTCTGATTTATTGAGAATGACGATTCTAAAACCATTCGAATAAATTAAAATTCGTGTTATGGTAATTGACAACTGAACTGAATTGAATTTCAAATTGATATTTGAAGCTACAATATAACACATGTATCCCACAGTGCAACTCTGTGAAGTGGTAAAACAAGGCGCCACATCCCTGTCGTCTGGCGGCGCTGAGCCCCAAGTCCTGGTGCTACACGCAGCGCGCGACGCCGCCGCCGCTCTAAGAGACCTCGCCGCAGCTACAGCTGCCGCTAGTGGCAAACATGTCGCTCATCCTGATATGCAGAGATTGAAACATGCTGCTAAGGTAGGTTAAATGTTCGAAAGGGTGATAGGGACAGACAAACTGACTTAATCTGCTCAACTAATGGACCAATAGAACAAGACCACCATGGAATCTTCTATGAGAAGACTTGTGTTCCCACTTGCTCCAATATCTGTTTTTACTTGCCACTTTTCTACTATTACTTTACCTACGTAGTCCTCGTTCCTGATTATATGTGACTGACTGATATAAAGTTTTAATGTATGTGTAAGGTACTAATTTAATATATAACTATTTGTGGTATCAAAATTTAAAGCCGTTTTGAGTAAGTAATGAATTATGTGTTTTAAAATAATATTTTTAATAAAATTTAAATTAATTATTTGGAAACTTACTTGTATTATTCGTATAAATTTTGTTTCATTTTTGGATTTCTACCACTACTCACTATATATACACATGTCCTCATTTGTGTTTGTTTGTAAATGTCAATATTGGACTTTTTTTTGTTGCTATAGCGTTTATCCGATCCGAAGCGGTGGAGTCTACCCATAAAGACTAACACTTTGCCGAAAAGTAAGCGCAGGTCTATAAACGTACGCGATTATAATTCATGCGATTCAGAAACTGATATATACCAATCTGACCAAGAAGAAGAACTAGTCAAGCTTCTAGATTATTCTAGTCATGATGATGATGTCTCACCTACTATTTTCTATGACAGCTGTGAAGAAATGATAACTTATATAGAAAGTAAAATGGTGAAACCCCCACCTAGAGTGCAGAATGATGACGTCAACACTAGATATAATTTGGCTTCAAGGAATAGTCTGTTTGATATGGATTGGCGGGTGGTCAAATATGGCGAAACAATATTTTTGGGAGAACTTCGTAAATTGATCGATTTATGTCTCGATAGTTTAGATAAAGCTGATAACAGGAAGAGACGACACGCCGAAGCAAAAGAGAAAGTTAATTCTGAATTAGACAGTGAAATGAAAAGATTATCTCAAGTTATGGATGATTTGGACTGGCAAGATGTTGTCAATGAAAATATGAAAACCACTGTCACAACGACTACATATACACACAGTGTTAATAAAAAGCCAAAGTTGGAAAAGGACAAATCTAAACTAAAAAGTCCTGCATTCAAAGTCAAAAAAGTCAAGCCAATCAATTTGATCGTTAATTTAGAAGTCAAAGGTCCAGAAGCTAATGACTTAAAACCACCAAAAGATAAAATAGATGTTGTTCCTGTGAAAAATGATAAGGACTTAATTAGTGATGTAACTAAAGAACACACTACTCAATTCTGGAATCTGTTTAAAGATGACACTGAATGGTGGAAAGCTTTAGCTAAGCGTAATTTGGAAAAAATGGAGGAAACTAGACGTGAACTGGAACGGTTTAGTGGTCACGAATTGGTATTAGCTGAAATAAAATCAGAAATGGACAAGTATGACAAAGAAAAAGAAACGCTACAAGGTTTTATTGAAGAAGTTGACAGATCACAAGCTATTAAGAAAGATTTGGAATATGACCAAAAATATGAAGATATGGTGTTAAAGTTAATAGAATTTGCCAAAAAAGATTTTATTGTATACAAGGGTTTTGATCCTCTCATTGAACAACTTAAACTACTATCGAATCTACATTTTGAAGGACCAAAGAAAAAAGTTGTCAATATTGAAGATATTTTGGACGTTTATACTAAAATAGATATTTCTAAATATACTTACGAAGAGCTGTGTTTATTGGAGAAATATTATAAAGAAATAATCAGGAAGTATAAGAGCGAGACAAGGAGAAAAGAGAATGTAGATACCGTTAGAGAGAAAGATACACAGTCAGCTCCACCTACGTATCATAGAAATGTTATACTGAACATAAACTCCCAACAGAATTTGTTCAGAAATATAAACCACTATACCACGCACACCATTTCAAAAGACAATATATACAAAAGTTTGGAGAAAAATGAGCAAAAGTACAGAAATAATTTAGAAATATTTGATCTAACCAAAACATATCCGATGGAATACTATGCTAACAATTGGTGGCAGATCTACGAAGATATTCTTAAAAGTAGGGAACATCAGTTCGGAAGTATTGACAACTGGTGGAAGTTTTACGAAGCTGTCCTCAACAAGGAAGACACTAGCGAAGAAACGATAAGAAGAATTCGATTTATTTTAGAAGACAGATCAAGAAGACGACCAAATAGCAGAATGGAGGAACAACTAAAGATGTTAGATGAGGTCCAAAATGCACGTTTTCATGAATCCGAAGAGGCAAGCCAAGGAAACAATGAATCGGTCAGAACCATTTATTAATGAAAATGTCGATCTAATCCGAAGCACGCGATGGCATGGTGTTCGATAACTTCCATCGTATCGTATCAATTAACTAGTGGTGAATATTGTTGCCTGTTTAAGTCCCAATTTTGATTTTGTAATTTGTTTGATACTATTTGTTATTGTGTGTCTTAATTTACGTATATTTAACTTTTTTTTTCATATATTTAGCTTACCAATCTTATAGAAAAGACGGTGGCTGACTTATAATTAAAGATTATTTTGCGTACTATATATATTATTGTAATTTACAGATTGAAAATTGCTTAACCACAACTGTCGTAATTTGGTTAAAGTGGTTTTAATAATGTAAATAAAGCGGTCAAGTTCGATTTTTCTCTATCTCTATTATAATTGGTACTTAAACAGTATATGTTACATTCAAAATTCACGAGCTTGAGCCATTCTCAGCACTTCATTTTGAGTTATAAATAAAGATAAGATCATGCGATGTCAGAAATGTGTTTAGTTGTCTGTCCGTCTGTATGCGATTCAGTTTGTTTCTCCATTCAACTTGTACATTTTTCCTTAAATTAACATGTTTAAACCAGAGGTACGAAACATTTATAACCATTTTGTCATGCAGACTATAAATAAAAACTCTTAATAGTAAAATAGTATCTGTACATGTACTATTGTTATAAGTATAAACTAATATATTGTTCAAAGTTATTTTAGCTATTTTTAATAATGGCTTGTATTTGCGAATAAAATGTATACATAGACAATTTTAATTATCCCTAAACACATTTCATATTTCATTCATGTCACATTTGGTTACAACCATTGTGTGTATAACCAAAAGCCAAAAGCTTTCTAATAACCGACTTCGAAAGAGGTGGTTCACAGCAGGAGCTTTGAAGTCCAATATTGACATTACATATATATTAAGACGAGCTTTTTATCTATATATGTATTTTATGGTTGAAAGCTTATGGGTTTCCCGCTATGGCATGAGCTTTCTCGCACTGGGTGTTGTTTTTTTTTTATTTTTAATGTCGTCCTCTGGTCATCGTTTGCCCTAATTTAGTTGGCAACCCTAAGCTTTTGTTTTTAATTATTTAGTATTATAACTAAAATTATTTCGTTTCTTTTCATTTTAGGTTTTGAATTATGGTATAAAGAATTTTTTTATAATATTTATAGGTGATGGTGACAAATGTGACGTCATTATTAAAAACAGTGAAGGCAGTAGAGGATGAACATACACGTGGCTATAGAGCGCTGGAGTCGACTATTGAAGCTATTTCTCAAGAGATTGAGGTATAGAATTTTTACATTTACACCTTTGTTAACTAACCCAATAATTTTGTGTATCTTATTTGTTTTTAAGTGCATTTAAGAAAATATATGGTGATTGTCGATATTGTCACTGTTTATCTAACTCTTTAATGCTCACAGGCTTTTTGAAATTGTAATTTGGTATTGTAACCAAAATTAATATATTGCAATCGAATAAAAGTAAGTAAATGATGATTGACCGCGAGTTTGAAATCTACAGTGGTAATTCATTAATCAGCAATATATGAAATTTGAAAAATATAGGTATTTTAACGCTAAATTTTCTCTAATTCTCAAAATGTAATAGTGTCTTAACTCCAAGTGTCTGTTTCTAGGTGTTAATGTCTCCCACTGCCCCCAAATCCACTGCCTCCGTCGAGGAGCTGATGCGTTGTACGCGTCTCATGACGGCGGCAACCGCGCGTGCTGTAGCTGCTTCCGGACAGGACCAGTTGGTTGCCGCTGCCAACTTGGGCCGGAGAACTGTTCTGGACATGCTGGTTGCAGCCAAGGTATGATATTGCTAAATTGGCTTGAGTAAATTATAACATGTAGGTATCTCTCGATAATATTAGCTCTCTTTTTGGTTGAAGTTTTAACTGAGTATGTAAAATTTATTGTGTAATTTAATAGATAAGTTGGAAGAAATTATTTTATAGGAAACTATAAGAGTTATGTAATATAATAAAAAATAAATGTGACAACAGTTGTCAACTACGGGCTTCATATAGTTAATAATTTATAAAATTTTATAACTGTTATTGTAAGCATATACATATAAATATAGAATAGCTACGACGCTCATGATAAATAACTTCATATATATTTTTTATTTCACTATTTATGGCTCTTTGACTTTTTAAGGCTCAAAGGATCAAATATTACATACCCGATGACGTTATGTTGAAATAACTCACTTGGTTATAAAAACGTTTTCCCCCTTAAACTAAATAAAAAATACTAGTTCCTGACTATTATATATATATATACTAACAATGTTTTATTCAGATTGACCTTCTATTTTACTTACCACATCGCTTTCTCTTCCCCCAGGGTGCCGCCCACACAGCTGAAACAGAAGAACTAAAAACACGTACTTTAGAAACGACAAGGTCAACCGCTCTCGCCTATAGTACTCTACTAACAGCTCTATTGGGCAACGCGAGAGCTCAGTTACCAGAACTTTCCAGAAAAGTGGCTTTGGCCGTAGCTGATATGCTTGCTGTAGCTGATTTACTTAAAGGTGAGAATTATTTGTATTAAATAGGGTAAAAGAGTTGAGTGGAATATCTTGACACTAGTTTCGATAATCCATATCATCAATTATATGACGTATAAGCGATTATTTAATTATTACAATAGCCCATTCATCACACTTTCGATTTTCGAGATGATGAAGAAGATCCTTTCTTTATTTATTTTTTTCTACTTCACAGAGGAAACCTCGGTGTTAAGACTCTCCCGTTTTCCACTTTCTTTATTACAATGAAAAGTCCAGCTAATATGCTTTCAATTGTAATGTTAATCTTTAAGACGAAGCTCGAAGATAATGTAACAATAATATTAACTTCAATTATACTTCCCATAGGTTCAGAATGGGTAGACCCTGCGGATCCAACAGTTATTGCGGAACAAGAGTTACTGGGTGCAGCCGCATCTATAGACGCCGCTGCTCGCAAGTTAGACGCTCTAAGACCACGTGTTACACCGAAAACTGTGAGTTTGATTGTATTAGAAATGTTTTCAATATTATTAACACAATCGAGGAAAGGAAAATATTTGAAACTGTTTTAAAAAATATTGGCGACAAGCACTTGGATAGTGAACAAGACCCCCGCAGGATTCGATTACCGCTACGTTTAAAATTTTTGTACATTTCTAAATAGTTTATTTACTAAGAATGACTTAATTTGGAAAATTATTTCTTATTAAATCGAAAATGTAATAGAAAAAAGAAAATCGAAGAAGAAAGAAGACCAACTATCAAGAATGCCGCGTGTCGGTAAGATATGTTTGATATTCTTGGTTGTTTTCCTATCACCCAGGAATCAAACATATTACCTATCGATCGTGGTCCATTCATCAATTGAAAAGGAATAGTACTTTCTAGAATATGTTTTGATAAAGAACTTATATTTCTAACACAAAATCCGAAGAGTAAATAAGAAAGCCTTTCGCATTTTAACTTTGTCAATTTGTTTAGATATTCTGTCTTAGATTTTATATCAATATAATAAACGTATTTTTAAATGAAACTCATATATCGTATTAATTGTGTATATTACCAGTCTGCCAGTGACTGCGGAGTCTTCCGGATTTATAGTTTCATTTAAAATGTGTTAAAATTATGAAAATAAAAGATTTTATTATAACAAATAATAACATTTTTTTATATTTTCTTTTTATAGGAGACAGATGATAACTTAAACTTTGATGAGATGATCCTTGAAGCTGCTAAGTCTATAATAGCAGCAACATCCGCATTAGTAAGAGCCGCGTCTGCTGCACAAAGAGAGCTTATTGATCAGGTACATATTATGTTTTTGCTTTTAGATGTATTTTGTGTGTGTGTGGATTAATACAAATATACAGCCTTCTAGAATATTTTTAACAAATTAAATATGCCATCTATGTAAACATATCATGTGTACAGACGACAATTACATTATTTGTTACAATATATTAGTCTGTATGCTTTTCGTCAACTAAGTTATATAAATACACTACTACAAGTCTTAAATAATTGGCAGTATTGTCTCATATCTTCAATCTCCAGGGTAAAGTAGCCCGTCGACCCACCTCTTCATCAGACGACGGCCAGTGGTCCGAGGGTCTCGTATCAGCAGCACGGTTGGTAGCAGCAGCAGCACACGCACTGGTAGAGGCGGCTAACGCACTCGTACAGGGTGCAGCGTCTGAAGAACGCCTCATATCTAGTGCTAGGCAGGTGGCTTCGTCGACTGCTCAGCTGCTGGTGGCTTGTAAGGTGAGTTTTGGGAGTGGGTAACATTTTTGATGGAAATCAGGGACATTTTATTAAATGTCCATAATTATTAACACATCTTATAAATAAAAAAAATAGCTTTCTGGCCTTTTACGCCTTTTTAATATAATAAACATTTTACAATATTTATTTATAATATTTTGAAAGTTTTAAAATTATTGACCATACTATTAAAATATATAGCTATTTTTAAAGTTTACTGTCTTAAACTTTCCCTTCTATTTTAAATTTAAATTAAATTTATCCAGGTGAAAGCCGACCCATCATCAGAATCGACGCGTCGTCTTCAATCAGCTGGAGCTGAAGTTATCCGCTCCACAGACAACCTGGTGCGTGCCGCGAGGGACGCTATCACCTGTGATGATGAACGGAGCTTGGTGCTCAATAGACGTATGGTGGGAGGGATAGCTCAGGAGATCGATGCCAGGTTAGAGGAGCTGTATATATTTAGTGAGAAGAGGAGTCGAGGGTTCATGTATATTAGTTAGTAAGGAGTGGGGGGGTTGACGTATGTATATGACTCGGTGTTTATTTGAACGTGCTTTTTTGTTACTTATCTTTTATTTATTTGTGATTTTTTTTCCATTGTAATTTAAAACAATTGATTACAACAATTGATACAAAATTTTATATTGTTATATGTACCTAACATATACAGTTGGAATATGTACTGTTATAGTATGTGATAGTGGATTTTTTTTCTTTAAATTACAGATGGTTTCTAATTAGCACAGAAGAAATGCTCATGATATAAGCATAAATATGTTATTAGTATTTCAGCCACAAAAAAGTCAAATTGTTTTATATTTATCAAAGAAACTCTTGCTCCTTGCTTCCAAGCGACCGGTTTTTTGGATCCAAGAATTATTAATAATAACACATGCACGCACAAAACTTTCTGTATTTAAAAACATTCTTCCAACAGATCCGAAGTTCTTCGAATAGAGAAAGAGTTGGAAGAAGCCAGAGGACGTCTAACCGCCATCAGACAGGCCAAGTATAAACTGAGAGATACTTCGGGAGCTTCCGGAGCTTCGGGGGATGAGACAGACACAGATCACATGGGCTATTCTAGTGACGCATCGCATACGCAAACGCATATGGTGCACAGGTTATTACTTTTTTTATACTACTAATATAGTGTTACAATTGTTAAAAGTGTGGCCATTTTCCAAAAATGTGAAATGTGTTATTATTAAAGGTAACTTACGACTAGATTCTATGACAACTACCAATAAGTTTGACAGTACAATTTTTTGGTACGAAATAAAAAAAAATTTAACATAGGCATAAGGATTATTATTTTGATACTAATTTCAATCAAACTAAAGTAAAAAACGCCATTTCCAGATTCAAAACACCAAACAGCAGTTTCGCAAACACAACATACAGTCCAAACAGTACATACACAACACAAAATACGACCAATATAAGCCAACATACCACCAACATAAGCCAACACGTCTCCAATCTCAGCCAATCGATACACGGAACACCAACATCGCCAACTACGCCAACATTTGTCCAAAACAACCAACACACGCCTACATATGGACAGAATAACCCCCAAACGCCAACATATGTGCAAAATAATCAACATACTCCAACATATGGACAGAATGGATACCAACGTGAGGAAAAAGAACCACAAAGTCCTTCTTTCTCCAGTTTTAGACCTCAAGAAGATCAAAAGCAGAATTATGAAGGATTTACTACACGGTAAGATGTTTTCATTAATCATTAAATTATCATTCAATTTAATTTTAGTCTTTAATGATGCCATTATAAAAAAAAAACAATTAATATTTTTTAATAAATAAAGCATGATATAACAATTGGACAGATTAAAGATGACTTAAATAAACTATTTTCATTTCTAATATCATCAAAATAATATTTAATCTATGCTTTTCTTCCACGCTGCGGGACCAGACGATAGCATCGCCTGTAAAAAGTGCCTACAAATTCATACGTGCCTTAGTTTTAAGATAATTATTAAGATATATTATCTGTGTTTATAAAAAAATATATAACCAATAAAAAAATTGCAAATGTTTAACTATAATTGCCAAATTCAAAATTATCTATGACCCTGCCCGAATTGGAATGTTCTTTGTTATTTATTTAAAAAAAAATGAGATGCCATATTTAAAAAAGTTTTTTTTTTCTATTTATGGTGTTTTTTATTTTAGATCTAAGCGCATGAGCCTTTTATTTCAAATCTGTACAGACCAGACAGAAGAACTGAATTTAGACTGAAAATTCTTTCTCATACCTATTATTTGTATTACAGATTTTTAGTAAGCATATATGAAGACTTAAAATGAAATTATCTTTGCTTATCTGAATTTGTAATAATTGTAATTTAATTACTAAGAATCTGTAAAAATTCTTCTGTGAAATCTTTTATAATAGTTTCTTCTACAATGCTTTATCAACATTTTTGCTTACACTCGTTAAGCCAATATCAAATAAATACTCAAAATTCGTGTTTTCGCAGTTTGAAAAGAAATTTCTTTACTTTTTAATCTAGCATTAATTTCAATTAAAATAAAAAGAAACGGGGTTCCTACTTTATCTGTTAATATTTTTCTTTATGACAAACTACACAACTAAGGACAATTACACATAGTAACCAATGTATAAAAATTTCACCATGACAACATTAACATACAGCTTATTTTTTTAATAAAAACAGATTCAAATCTGAAGCTATAAGTTTATTGCATTTTTTTTAAATTGGCCCAACGCGTAAACTTAAGCATTTATGTTGATACCAAAATTTCATTTCCAGAGATAAAACCGTCAATGACAGAACGATGACAGATAAGTAAGTGCTTTATTTTAAATAAAGCTTCCCATTCACGAATGAATGAATGTTTTGACTTCCGTGTTTTATATATTCGCTTGTCGCGTACTCTGTATCGTTTTTATATAAAGCACATCGTTCTGTACATAAAAATTTAAACTATATTTTTTGTATTTTGTACCTGTGTATTTTGCCCGCTATTTTCTGTCTTTTATTATGACATAGTGTGATAGTTAACTATTTCAAAATGTAGCTTTTTTTGAGTAATTATTAATAATAATAATAAGCATGTAATTAGACGAGACTATATATATAATTTGTAATCATAACATTTTGATATTTTTATTAACAGTGTAACAAATTTGACTTCCGCTTCTATGTTTTAGTTTACAACTAAAGCAGATTATAAATCCCCTGATAACTAAAAAAAATGTTTTGTTTTTAAACTAAGTAGTCTACTTACATGCCAGAAATTAGCTAATAGTTTTTCCCTAACTGCATGCGGTAATAACAATAGGGCAAGCATGAGCGAGGAGACGGTTGTCGTCAAATCATTACAACTGCCGCAAGTGAGGACCGCGTATTTGGTAGAAAGCGAAGCGGAGAGAATATACTACAAGCGGGAAAGAACGGAGAGGCCTCCGCCGCCGCCGAGACGCGCTTCTCTACTTAGAAACGAGAAGATGTAACTGGTTCGTCTATTTATTTAACACAGAGGGGTAGTTATAAAAATCATTTTTCTCAAAAAACACGTGGGAGATAAGAAAATAATGGTTAAATTCATGTAATTTTTGAGATTTTTGTGTCATTTGTTTTTTATAAATGTGGCAGCACTGATTCATTAATTTGCCAGTCGATTTATATGTAAAAGTTTTGTAGTACATTTGGGTTTAGGTCATTTGTGAAAACGTTTCAAATAAAAAATAATTTTTTGTAATGTCTTCTGGGTTAACCTTTTTTTGTATAGTTCACAGAGGTTTTCTTGTTATTGTCTGCTAAAATCGCGATATTTTTTGATGAGAACACTATATATAAAATACGGACAACAATTGTCTTGAATACAAACAATTACTTTTCAAAAGTCGGCTTAATTGTTTACAAATTAAAAGTAATTCGATTGTTAGTATGACGACAATCAGGGTTATTCTTTTTGTGCTAATAATCAATAATCATTTGTGTTAACGTCGCGCATGGCATGGGTGGTGGCTAACAGTGGGTGGGGGCTCGATAATTTGCTAACAACAATAATCAACAGCTCTGATATTTCAGCTACGAGACTCGCTTATACGATACGCCGCGTCCCATCAACGAATATTATATCAAAACTGACGAGCAAAGGCATTTCGAGTCGTCCTCCAATCAAAATTACTCTAAGGAACAGAAACATGGCTACGATTCCCCAAAAGTGCCGCCGATGAGTCCTAAATTCAATGCGCGAGAACTCAAATTCGATGAGAAACCTGAACCTATTTACTCCACTTTGAAGAAACCGACTTCCTCATTGGATGGAATTGGACAAAGCTTTTCGGAACTCCAAAAGTCCACAGAAGCGATTCCTGGTGGAACCAAACATTCGGAGTACACCATTAAAAGCGAGTCTTATCAGAGTTATCCTAAAACAGAGTTCTTTAAAACTGAAACTCGACAAGAAGTCAAGTCTCCGTTCGCGACATCCACTCCGTCTAAATTTGAGAAGACAGATTACGCAGATTTAAAAAGTATGGATATGGTAAAAGCTCCTACTCCTGATTATGATAGAATTTCATCGCCTTATGGCAAAGATGTCCACAGCTATGGCGGACCGAATTTCTTTGAAGAAACTACAACAGAAGTGAAAGAAATACCCAACGGGACGCAAAAGATAACTACAACTAAAGTATACTCCTCCTCTCCTGTCAACTTAACGAGCACCAATACCAAATACGAACCTGTCAAACTCGAGGGAATAGATGAACTATCCAAGTTTGATAATGATTCTCGATACAGTACTCTCGATTCTCGATTTAATACTTTAGAGTCGAAATTGAGTTCAGATACGAGTCGATCTTTCATGAGACCTTCAGAATTTCAAGATTACCAAGCGACTACAAGCATGACTAAAGTAAAAAAACCCTCAGACTTGATGAAGGAAATGGATAGCTTGGACAAGAAGTTCTCCAAACAGACAATAACCTCGGAAACTATTGAGAGGAAATCAGTGATGACTAGCTCCCACAAGTCGGAGACCAGCTCGACAGTCACCAAGAAATTTGGGAACTTCTAAAGGTTTGATAAGTCTTAGATCTTAGTGTTGTCAGCATTTTGAGTGTGATAGTCGTATTAGATATTGATTGCACGTTGAATTATTTTGTTTTCACTAGTTTTTTTAGATATTATGCATGATCTGACAGTTTTTTTTTATTTTTCTTGATTAATATATACACAATGTCATATTTTTTACATCCATAACCAAGTTTTTAATCAGCCTTGATTACTATGGCTATGAAAATTTCATACAAATTAAATATGAGAATTGATTTTAAAGTTAGACATAAGATAAACTTCGGTGCTCTTAGTATAGCAGATACTGTGCCTCATCTGGCCTTAGAAAAGTGAAAAAATATTTTATTTATTGTATTTATTATGATGTTTTTGGAAATTTATGAATACCGGGAGCTGAATGAAATATATAAAAATGAAATTGGCCCCATGTTGACTTCTAAATACTTTACAGTAAGCTGTTTTGGATTAGACTTTTTAATAATTAATGATAAATCGTAGCTCTCGGTTACGTCGAATTCACAAAGTGCTAGCCCTTCGGGGTACCTTACATGATGATGCCTTTATAAAACTATGAAAAAAAAAAAATTGTTTAAATTAAACTGGTTTTCGAGGTTTGTAATAATTTTATTTATATACTGGTGCTGCAAACTGTTGGTATTTTCGAAATTATTTATAAAATGTGCCTAACGCCGTTTGTGCCATGACGGGCCACTGCCCGTCAAAAGCACTCCTTTGCCGACGGATTTTATGGAAGTATATTATAAAAGTTACAATAAAAAAAACCAAACAATATTCGGGCATTTACTGAATATAGTCTACCTCAATCATTTAAGAAATATAAAATTATTAAAAAACACAGAAAAATTATATAATTTGTTTTAATAAATGAATGAAGTAACAAAGACCCGAAATGCAAGTGCCATAGAAATATACAAAATGTATATATCTTTATAAATATACTTAGCGTAGTGTTTTGTGCGATGTGTCCCATTAATTTATTTACTAAGATGATCGTTTTGAACTAATTATAATTAATATTCTTAGTGAAAAGGTTTCATAAGCGACTAAATTGGTTCGGTTCACGAACTAATTTTGATTATCGAACTAACTTAGTTACTTGTGTACGAAATTTTATAATAATTGTAATAATATATTATTATTAAAATGTACATTAAAATGATATTTTTATTAACGCAGCTAAGTTAAAAATAAAATAATCTTATGAAATCGCTTAAATTTACTAAACAGCACGTTTAATTGGCATTGTTAATAAATGTAACGATATTTTATATTTTTTATAGCGTTGTAGCGACAATGACGTCGACGTGAACGAGTTTCATAACGTGAAAGGGTGCCTTACACACATTTTCTTATTGTATATGTATAACTTTAGTATAGCGATGCCCGCGAAAGCGAACACGTCCACTGAAGGTAAAAAAACACCAATTCTGATAGTTCTATTAAAATATACTATATTATTCTGTATAATTAAATTATTAATATTTTATATATAATATTATACATAGCCTTTGTTTATTGTTTTTCGTATCAAGAAATAATTTTTAAAAAATGCAGCTATATTTGAATTATATTTGAGTTTATTACAGTCCAGTTGTTATATAAATATTATGTAGAAGTATACAGATACAAAATAAAATATTGTAGCTATGAGTGTGAGAATATTTTTATTTTGTACAAAAATGTATTTTAACAGTACGCAGTTGTAAACTAATATTTGAGAAGTTAAAACATGTTCAGTTTTCAAATATTATTTATATATCAACTGGATATCATATCAGCTAATCGGCTGCTTCTTTAATTTTTTTTTTGATGCAAAGGACACGTATAGTTAAGGATATATTTAACCGGTTACACTTAGTTTTAATGTTTAATACTAACATAAGCATTTATGATGTATAACAATCCGTTTACAATTTATTGTTTTTAGTAAATTTCCAATAATGAACCGATTTAGAGAAGATTATCTTAAATAAATATTTTAATTAAATCAATTTTGGCAACTAACCAAAAAGAAACGTAAAATAAACTAAATTGAACTAAATAAGTTCTATATATTTCTAATATAATATTATGCATATATAAAATAGTATTGTATTACTCATTTACTCTCAGTAGATGTATTTAGATGTAGTATGCGTAACTTTTATATTTAATACGTCGATTTTATAATGTATTTAAAAAAAAATATTAGTTGAAAATTATCTTTGGAAATTCTCAAAGAACATGCATACATGTAAGACTTGGTTTTTAAGAAACAATTGTTTAACGTTTTTACCGCCCTACGTTGTACCTGCATATTAAACCTTTGCAGGAGAAAGCATAAAACTAAAAAAACTTTAAATAACTTAACCTCTATCCGTCTCCCAAAGATAATTTTCAAATAAAAAAAAAACGAGTTTTTTTATTTTTACATACTTACAATATAAAAAGCCAAATGATCTTTTACTTTCATTTACGTAGTATTAATCGGATTGACTTTTTTTGAACTAAAATATATAATTTTTTTGTTAATATTTGTGTTGAGATTTTATTATATTCGATATATGGAGAGTAGTGGCTGGGGCATTGTATCACTTACACTGTGTAATAAACATTCACTAATTATGATTTTTTGTTTTTCTTCTTCTACAAATCATTTATATCAAACCAAATAAACCACTAATGTCTTGAAAAAGTTCCGTATGATTCTGAGATCAAACGTGAAGATGAAAAAGAAATATATATACCCTATAGTTTAATTAGAGGTATAGTACCTTTATAGAAATTATAAAAATAATATGTTATATAGCTTTGGCATTGCGTGTTGAGTAGCAGAAGTCAACGCCGCGGTTTATCTCAACATTAGAGCGCAGAAATGAAAGTTAAATAAATAAATAGAGAAAAGGAATCCTCAAGTGGGGATCGAACCCACAACCAGTTGATTTTACAGCACACTTTATGCTGCCCTGCGACTGGCCTCAAAAATAAATACATAAATTATTAAACAAAAATAATAAAAAAGGGATACATTTTCAAGACTTACTATTTAGAAACGGGAAAAACGAGACGTTTTATAGCCCACACAAGCGAAGTCGCAGATACATTCGTACTATATGAATCGGAAAAAGAAAACAGTGATGTTAAATTTGCCTGATCTCTAGATTTCTATACATATTAAATATTTGAGAAGAACGCGTTTAAATCCTCTACAAAAAATATAAAATTATTTAACGTTTCTCAATATTTTTTATAACTAAAACATTTTTCGAATAAAAAATGAGGAATAAATAAATTAAAAGAAATCAATCACATAAATATCGGTTTATTTTTCGCACATAATTTTAATTATTTATTTGGTCTTCTCTTTTTGTATGGATAAAGTGACAATTCTTAATAGGTACAACGGAATGTTGATTATGTTCATTAAAAAAATATATAATGAAAACATTTTTAGAAACAAATTGATTGACTGAATTAATATTAAAATAAGAATATTGCACAGTACGGTCGACGAGTCGTGGCCGCTGTGGAGTTCCGCTTTCAAAATTTTTGCACATTATTCAATCGTGCTCAATATGAAAATAATTAAAAGCTAAAAAAAAAAAACAATATACGAGATTAATATTTAAAGACTTTCATTTAACAAAAATCAAATCTGCGCACGCAGCCATCTACACCCAACTTTAAGGCGGCCACAACTTCGAGATCGTACTATACAATTTACAAATCGGTAATGGAGTGTGCCAATACTAGGTTATTTCTACCTATTCCGCAATACGCAGGGCCCAGGGTCAAGGAAAGTGCAAAAAAGAAAGAATTGTAATATATGAAAGTCGATTAACCATATTTTTTCGTAAAATAAGCAACCATATATTATTACTTTCATACAAACACATTCCTACACACGTGACCTCTATATTTTTATTACATTTTATTTAATCTAATTAAATTATGAAAAATAAAAAACTTTTTAAAAGCTAGTCTGTTTGAAACACTATTTTCTTGGCATTTACTAAAATTCCTTTAACGAGATAAGCAGTTGTGCTCAATTATTTGTTTCTAAATAAGGTGTATATTGTTAAATATATGCATTAAAAATTAATGGCAATTAGTTGAAATGTCTGTAACAAAGTCCATTAAATCACTAACAAACCTTTCGATTCGATTCGAAAGTGCTTGTTATGGCCTTATTAAATAAAGGATTCTTTTACTTTTGATTTTTAAAAAACAATATTTAAACTATTTTTTTTTTTACATTTATCAAAGTACACTCAACATATTTATATACCACTCATACACTCATGCGGTGTGCGATCTATCGTGTTATATTGTCTATAATTTTGATGAATATTTATTAAAATATTGAATTTTGGCATAAAAAATTCCATAGAGAACATTTATATTTATATTTAAATCATTAAAAAAATCCAAAAGCGAAAAATATCCTAAAAAAGGGGGAATGTATTGAAATATATTGTAAAGAACATTATTAATACCAAGCAATTATATTATTATTGTGCTGTTTTCTTTAATGTGAGAGTATTTTTTTTTAATAGACAGAGATAACTTACAATTAAGACTCCCCATTTCTCCTCCTAAGATCAAGACTTTACAAGTTATTCAGCTCGAAACTCAGCACCGCGTTTCGCTTTACTAGAACACGGGGAACTGTTAAAATTTTCTTGTAATCATTCATAAAAAAAATAAACCCATACATTTGTTCACAAAAACATACATATAAATCTACTAAAAACATTCAACTAACTATTCATTTATTTATTTATATTCTATATAAAGCTTATGCATTGTTTTTAACGTATTTAATACATTTAGAATCTTCTCATATAAATATATAAAAAAACAAGTATTTTATTTTATTATATATTAACTGAAATTAAATATGATAATGACAAGATTCTAAATGGAACAAACATATGATTTATTATTCAAAATCACGTTTAGGTACAAAGTAGATATACTTAAAAATAAAAAATATAGCACAAAAAAGTCGTCTCCATTATCAGAAGAAAAAAAAAACTATTTTAGTAATAAAATGAGAAAAACAAAACGACACACACACTAACAGTGTTTCAGATCTATTTTAGTTAAACAACAAAACTAGGCACAATGAAGGCGACATTTTGACAAAAAAAAATAAAAATGACTTTAAAAATTTAATCTTATTCTAAAACACTTATAAGAGATTCACATGTATAACATATATTTATTATTATTTTTATTGCTATAATTTTTTTTTTCTTAAACAATCTAAATACACTTTCGTTGCTCCAAATTAAAAAAATAATACCAAAAAATAAATTATTTACATTTTTTTCATGATATGGCAACACTGGGATGAGAAAAAAGTCATGTCACAGAAGAAAATAACTTTTTAAGGAGAATAAACGTACTATATAGTAGTCAATTCCTTTAATTTGTTCAAAATTACAAGATCTGATAATTATGAAAAAAAAATCTGATGACATGACTAATATAATATATTTTTTTCTTTTTTTCAATAAAGGATTTAATATTTTAAAGTATTTAGAGAAAATAGAGATTCTGGACGTTATCTATATCGAAAAATTTGGCTTAAAATGGCTTTATTGATACAATTTAGATGTAACACTCATTATTAATAGATGATATTAGAGAAAACTACAATAATATTATACCAAAATGATTAGAAGGTGGGTAAAATTAAGTGTTTTTTAAGGAACAACTTAAATGTAAATTTTTGTATATAATAAAAGGAATAATACAGAATAATATATGAAAAAGCTGAAAATGTTCTCGTATTTTTAGTGGAATTCAGAATCAAACTGAGGACCTTCACACATTAAGAACAATTCATTATAAAACATATAATATTACTTGTATGAAATTCTTAAGTGTTACAAAATGTGCATCATTCTTTTTTCCGTTACAAAAATTGTACTTTATACTGTGTTTTATCTATTTCTAGTTAAAACTATTGAAAAATTGTGCAAAATACTATAAAAAAGCTATTGTTTTCGTTTTTTTTATATATAAACTTTATATATATATAAACGCCATCTATCAAACGTTACTAGTTGTTGTTTTCGTTTGACATTTACAAGAAAAAAGGAAAAAACTTAAATTAAACGAAAAACGAAATATCTACTTATTGACTATAATTATAAAAAAATAAGACAAAGAAAACCAATTCCTATTTAATTTTCTTAACTAAATGCCCAAATTATATATAATACAATATCACACAAAATACCTTCAAAATGTAAATAAAAATCTATAAACGTACACAAAAAACTAAATTAATCTAAATATCTTAATTTTGTGTATCATTAAAGCTCTATTTAATATTATGTGCGTTGACTTAACGCCATCTAGCGGAGATATTTTTTCTAATTACGTAGATTATTAATTTATATAGAAAAATTAGAAAACATTTGTCATTTCTTATTAAAAAAACATATTAAAAAATGGTATTTTCAATTTAGATGCCTGATCTAAAAGACACTGTCGTTAGAACACTGTTCATTTTAAGGAATTATAGAAATTGGTCGCAAAAAAAAATGTATTAAAATCAAATAAATTATTGCTTATATTTTTCTATTAATTAATATATTTTTTAAACTAATTTGTAAAAACTTTAAGAGTTTTTTTTAATTCGAATACCGTTATGTAGTTAACACAGTATATACAAAAATTTCCAATAATAAATTATATATTTTTTCTATATATATTAATAATGTACAAACAAATAAATAAAATTAAAATATCTATTTATCATTATCGTCTATGCTCATCGTATTGTTTCACTATTTCTGGTATGGCATTCGGTTCGACCGGCACTTTCTCTAGTAATTCCTTTAAACTTTTAACATATGTTAATTTTCTGAAGAATTTTGAACTGGAATAAAAAAGAAAACTATATTTTTTCTAGCTTCACACTGTATCCCATATAGCAGGACAGCCAGAGGGACCCTGAAAACCTAGTGTTAAGACACTTAGTTTCCCATTCAGACACTTCCGCTCCTTACTGTCCGCCGAATTCTGGCCTCAATGAAAAAATGAATGAAAATGAATAAGTATCCCAAATAGACAAACATAAATTGGCTTTAAAATATTATGTTTCGAACCTTTTGTTTAAATAAAAGTTGACCATCTATAGTTTTTTTTTTTTAATAATATTGTATTCATATTTTTCTCATCTTCATAACAAAAAAAAAATGCTTACCTCACAAATGGTTTAGTGACAATGACGAAAGACTTCAACCAAAACGTAGGATGTACTAAATACAAGTGTTTCAGACTTTTTCTTAATCTGTAATTAACACGTATATATAATACAAATATCAAACGATGTTATTATTTCATATCAATTTGAGACGATAGGGGCGCGGGAGCACAAGTATGCGACTGAAAAGCGACGATTGTAGGTCGTTGTAAGGTACATGAAGGTCCGGCGTTGAGTCCCGCTGCTCAACACAATGCCAAACCGGCGGAAATGGAGAAAGGAGTTTCTTATATATTTTTCTATCTAACCCTCCAACTCCAACTTTCGTCTATCCCATTCCCGCCTCTCCATTGTGGACCAAAAGATGGTAATGGTCTATCACGTCTCACTCTCTACACCTACATACATGACACCCTCACGTTTAATCTCCTCTCTCATACCATTTCTCTTCCCTCTTCTAGAACTCCCCCCTTATCCCTCTTAAAGACCTTCCTTTTCTCTGCCGTGCGCCCAGCTAGTCCATCCCCTCTTTCTCCTTCTCTAGACTCTTCACCTCATCTTTCGCCCCTTTTACGCTCCACATTAACTCCATCTATCTACTTTTATCCTTCTTCAACACTTCTATTCTCGCCACTACCACTCATTCTCTCTCACCGTTTATCCAGTAGCTTGTAGCACTCGTGCAGCCACGATATGCTGGGCATTCTCCTCCTGCCCGCGCTGCCGTGCAGGTATACCAGGATATACTCATCTGTCACCAGACGCTCTAGACTCCACATAACGTATCTGTTGAAAATAAGAAAAAAAAAATGTTATATCGCGACAGGTTGTGGGTTCGATTCCCACTCGGGGAAATTAAATATTTAAGATTATCATTTCCTTGCTCTGGTGACAAGGCAAAGCACGCAAATCACGTCATTGTTTTTCGTCACTTAACACGAAATCCCTTCTGAATGCGGAATGCAAGTGTCTTAATGGGAACAAAGTATCTTAACCCTAGGTTTCCTCTGTTTTCCCTGCTACGAGCAGAATACAGCGTGAAGCTAAAAAAATATTATATAAAACAGTACCTTTATCTGTGACTTTGTCTAATGAAAACTAAAGAGTTGTGTATGACATACGACACGTACTTACTGTGGGTTACTTCTACACTATTAACATTATATAACATATAGCCTTCTTTGTACTATCTAACACAATGTAGTTCCTGAGATTGATGCGTCCAACCAAACAAATTATCAGCTTTGTTATATAAGATAAAATGTTAGCTAGATATAGGAAAAGACAATTCTTAAATTGGATATAACATAGCATCACGCAAAGAATATAAATATATAAATCTGATGTCTGAAATGCCGAAACAAAACGTAAACTGTCTATAATAGTTAATGTCAGCGGCGAGTGGGTGCAGTGAGATTAACGATGATATAGTGAAAGCCCTATTTTGGGGTAAGTGAATACGTGTATTGAGTTGTGAGGTATGTGGGTAGATGAATTTTAAGATAAGTAGGTAAATAAAATAATATGTGCGGTGGTTGCAATAAATAGGTTAATGGAGCGAGTGTGTTGTGTGCGGTGGGTACTCACTCACAGGAACAAGTTGTCCATAACGTATCTGTAGTCAGCGCGCGCGTTGTCCGGCAAGTGACACGCGCTGAACACTATGAGAGCGGCCCCGCTGGCGCCACCCGCGCCTGCTTCGTATCCGCCATGTGACACTACCCGCTTGAATGGCTCTATTACCTGTACAAATATTTTCTTTTTTAGCTTCGCGAAGTATATTATATAATATATCATATTGAATAGTAGTGTCTTGTTATCAGAACGGGAAAATATAAATGTTGAATTATGAAAACCCCTTATGTTTACGTAAGGCAGTATCATTACTACTTGCTTATATAGCTCATGATTTAGCTTTGAGGCACACAAAATCTCGAAAACTGGGCATTGCGTGGAAAATGAAACATCTTATAGTGATAATATATATAGAAAGGTTCTCACTGCCTATCGTGCGATAGGGAAAAAAGCGTGAAGTTGTTTTTTTAATTATGAATAATCTAAAATACAAATTTTACAAACAAAAACATCTTTGTAAAATATTGTTTAAGAAAATATTATTTTCTTATATATTAACCTTTTTTTTAGTACTACATAAAATGTAAAATTTAGTCAGTAAATTTTACACGAAAGTTTATCTACGTGTGTGGATGTAAATGTCACATGTGTGGATCGGTGGTTACAATGAAGTAAGATCACTTGTATGGATGAGAGACCACATATGTGGATGAGAGATCACAAGTGTGGATGTGAAATTGCAGGTGTTCAAAAAAGCCAGTTTTCATAAGAGGCGTGGGTACAAATCTTGCCACGATATTTTTTATACCTTTTATAGAAGAGTATATTTCTTTCTTAAGTGTTGAAGAACACTTCAAAATGTTAAAGACACTGTATACTTTGATTTTAAGCCGGTACCTTCATATCGCACACAGTTTTTCCGCCACTATGTTGAACGGTCAACCAAGACCTTTCATCCTTGAACTCTTCAGCCGCCGAATATTCTGGAATAGGGTCGCTGCATTCACTCACTGTATTAGTTGATTTTGATCTGGAATTAATATAAACAGTAAATATTATTATATGTTGAGACCAGTAGAGGCGCAGGAGGTCAAGGGTGCGACCGTAATCGCAACAACCTGTCGGTTTGCTTCTCACTTAAGGAAATCAAAAGAGGTAAAGCGCGGCGTTGAGTTCAGCCACATAACAGGCAGCTTCTTACGCTACGCAAGAGTTGTGAGTATAATTTCCACTTGGAAGAATGAATTATTTTCATTTCCTCGTATAATGTCTGTCTCAAAAATTGGACGCACTGTTGGGAACCGAATGTCTTTTGTGTCACTAAGTTCTCTAGTATATGCAGGACACAGCCAGGAACTAACCAAAAAATACATACTCAAATACTATATATATACTTGTTAATATAACAAATGCATAAAGATCCATATAAAATATAAAAAAAATCAATTCATATTCAGTACCTCTTGGTATCATCCTCCTCGCTGTTCTCCTGAGCTGGTGGCAGTGGTGGAGGTGGTTCATCCTCGGACTCCATGGAACAGCCGCTAACGCTGTCCAGGCTGCATTTATCTTCTTCTGGAGGCTGAAGAACAAGAAAGTAGGATACTCATGCACGACCTAGAGATTTAGCGATTTTAAGTGCAAGTTGCGTTAAACTTCTCTAGTTCGGGTTGTTGCTTTTCATCTTTTTTAAATACCGATGTTTAATATTAGTATGTAACTTGTACTTAAGATACACAAAGTTTCATAATGCGTGTTTCATTACAACAATCGTCACATTACAAACAATGCTATCAGATATTTTATGGGAAAGTGTTTTATTGAGTTTGCACATAAAACTCTTTACCAAAGTTGAGAATTAAATTGATTTATTTTTCACTTTAACACTCTATCCTGTAGAACAAGGTATAATGTTAAATCACTCCATACACTGAAAGTGAAGAAGCCAAGCACATGCCGAGTGACGAAGCTCAAATGCCGTATATCGTTTTGTCAAAGTGGAGAAATAAAAATCAATTCCCCGAATGGAGATAAAAAGCACAACCAGATCACATTTACAGTAAGATGAACCACTCAGCGACGACGGACGGATCAGATTAAACTGATTTTTGAATGATTAATTGGGGTTAAAAAATTACTTGCTCTACTCTATTGGCATAAAAATATAGTATTTTCAGTGTCCATACTTCTATACATGTTGGAAGTGTAAGCGACACATTAAATGGAACCATACTTTCAACTACTCTATAAAAGCCTTATATAATTAAGAATTTAAAAAAATCCCACAAAACAAAAAAGTGATTTTATCAAATAGTAAAATTATCGTTTTAAAATAAAACGCCATTTGTAAAGTATGATATAAACACGCACACTGACGCTGAGTAGTATTTTTGTAGTATTATGTGTATGTGTGCGTCACACGAAGTTCAGGTATGGATAAAAATCGTGGAATGAAAAAAAATCCTATGTCTTAGCTGTTGAGGTATCTTGATTAATTTCTTTAGGTATTGGCTTGAAATATTTTAACATATATGCTGTTTCTGTAAAAGAATCGCTGATACTTCCACCCTGTATATTTTGGAAATAATGAACCTTTGTATAAAAATGCCACATTCTCAATACAATGGAGTCTTATGCGAAAGGACGCTAAAGTTGTAAGTTCGATTCCTGCATTGGGAAATATTTACACAAAATCCACCACGGTAACTGTACTTTTTTTCTTTCAATATATTATGTTAAAATAAATAATTAAATTAACGTTATCGCATATTAGCCTTGCGCTATGAAAAAATTTCAAGTGTTAAATAAACCAGTTCTACACATGTAACGTGCATGTATGTAATTACAATTTGGCCGTAAATGTTGAATAGCATATAAACTGAACTTGTCGCGGTGACGTAATTTATTGGTCCTTGGAACGACTTTAACGAAATAAATATACGTTTTTCTCGGCTTCACGCTATATCACATCACATTTCTCAAGCAATGCCAAATTGACATTGTGTGTTGTGTGGCGGAACCCAACGCCACGCTTTGCCTCAACACCAGAGCGAAGAAATGGAAATATAAACGTAAATAAATATTTCATTTGCTTGAGTGGGGATCGAACCTAAATCCGTCGCATTACAGTCACACCCTTGTGCTTCGCTCTTGTGTCTTAACAGTAGGTCTGCCTACTAGGATACAGTGTGAAGCCGACAACTTTATTTCGCATATTGTAAAGTAGAGAGAGAGAACTTGGAGTTAGATAGAGACACAACATTCCCTATGCAGAAATTAGCATTATTTTTATACAATAGTTATATTACCTATAAAATTTTAAAGTATAGCGGTAAAGTAGAAAGCTGTGTTAAACTACTTTAAGCAATTTCTACCATCCAACATCAGTTCAACCGTAAACCCAAACATTAAAAAATACACAAAAACACTTAAAAACAAAATGTGAAAACACTCACTAATACGATTTTCCGTCTCAGCGGGTTACTTGTCGGGATAGTGAGTCTCAAGGTCACAGAACCGGTGTAGGGGTCCACTAGCGCCTGGTACTGAGATCTGTCCTCTTGTGTCGATGAGGATATAACGTTTGGGGAGTCGAGGTCCTGGGGAGAAATGTGGATTTCAAGTCGCTTTTATGCTGCGGAACTGAACACCGAATTATATTCAAATATAGCGACGTTATTAAATAAAGTAATATAGAACTAACAACCTCAATCCTCCTCAAATTAGAATTTCTTACAAGTTTTTAGCATTATGCAGTATCGTGCACATAGCAGAAGCTAAGATAACCGTTAAGAGACTTCGTTCCCATGAAGATACTTCCGTATCCTTTCCGCCGAATTCTGGAAGTGGAGTGGCTGAACTCAACGCCGCCCTTTACCGCGTTACCACAGCGAGAAAATGAAAATATTAAATTCTTCAACAAAATTAAATATATGTCAATAAAATTCATCTATACAAAGTTTATCTATTTATTTTTTACTTTATTGTAAAAAAGTACAGAAATAGAAAGAATATTAGTGAATAAAACTATTTAAAACAGATTTTTTGGGTTAAACATTCGTGTATTATTTACATGAATCGAAAGTTATGTTTGAACTTTATTAGTCTCTTCAACACTCAACTTTCAAAAATAACTCAACACTCAAAAACAACTCAACTTTCCAAAATAAATTGTGATATATAAATATATATAAAATTATACACAGCATTAAAGTAATAAAAATGCATTTAATATAATGCATAGATTTCGATAAAAATAAATTTAAAAAATTGTTAAAAAACATTATAAAACTTACGTTATGCATACCGATGCTGCTCGACATTTCAATGGGCAGATCAAAATTAGGCATGGCGCGGAGATGAGACGGCGACTCGCACCAGTCTGCCACCTGTGTTTTTTTTTAATTATAAGTTATTTTAGTTGCACGCAGGTATCTCGAAGTAGAGAGTACCTAGTAAGGTAGAGAGAACCTAGTGTTATGACACTTCGTTCCCCACGTACATCACTATTTTCGAGACAATTCGTGTTGACTGGCAAAACTCAACGCTGTGATTAATCTGTTTTGATAATTTTTGTTTTATCACCTTCACGGTATATCCCGTACACAGCAGGGTAGCCAGAGGAAAGGAAGGAAGAAATTCCGTTCGCTTATTTCCACCGAACTTTGGAGACATTGCGTGTTGACACTAGAGCGAAGAAATGTAAATTTAAATAAATATTCATATCCTCGAGTGGGAATCGTACCCACAACCAGTCTGGTACAGTCACACTTCGTGTCCCTGCGTCACGACAGGCCTCTCATTGTTAACTGAGTAAGAAGATAAAAATTATTCATTCCCTGAGTTAACCTGAGACCCATAACTGTCGCGTTTACAGCCTTGTCCCATACCACTGCGCCATAACGGGCTATGGGTTTCAGTTTAAAAGACACTGCGTGATAAGTTTTTTATAAAAATATATATTCCCCCAAATGCAATTTGAACCGGAAACTATCACATCCCGACTATAATTAGCATCTAGTAATCAACTCTTGCTTCCCACATTATATAATTTGCAAACTCATCTCACAAGTAATGGAATAAACGTTGCATAACCAAAATCAATTATTATTATTGAAAAACACAAACATTTAAGATTATACGTAATATACAATTTTGTAAGCTGTATTTATTTTATTTATTACGGAGAAAAAATGCGTGTTGATTGGCAGAACCCAACGCCGGACTGTCTTATCAGAGCAGAAGAAGTGAGAATTAATTAAATATAATTAGAGGGTATCGTTGCGCAGGAGCATAGGGATTATTTCCATTTGCACGCTCTGGTGAGAAGACAAAGCACGGCGTTGAATTCCGCCATTCACCACGCATCGTCTCGAAAATAGGAACGGAAAGAGTAAAATAGAATGCCTTTACGCTACTAGGTAAGGCGGGATATGGCGAGAAGTTAAAAAATAATAAAAATAATAAATGTTGTGCCAAATGGGACTGAACCCACAACAATCGCGTGTACAGTCTCACTTTCTAAGTGCACCACGAGCGTGTCGATATGAAAAGTAATTAAATAGAAAGTGCAAATTATTACTTTCTATTACAACATTCAATAAATAGTTTAAAGCCAATAGTTGGAGGCCGTCGTGGCGCACAGGGGGGGGCGCAAGTATGAGACTGTAAACGCTACGGTTGTGGGTTCCATTCCCATTTGGGGGAATAAATTATTGAATATTTTCATAAATCAAGAATTCGGCGGAAAGTGAGGAAGTGTGTCAATGAGGAGCGGAGTATCTAGGTTTCCAGGTTCCTACCTGCCACACCAGAGGAACTACAGGTGGGTTGTCGGCCTTTAAGGTGGTGGATGTTGCGTGCTGGTGCCCGGCATTACCTAATGCGAAACGCAGTGGCAAGAGCCACTATTTCAAGCCGGTTTTAAATGCCGGGGGTGGTATTAATCCGGTCGAGTCTGCCCATGCCTGTTACCATTACTGGCGACGTGACTCTACCACACGTACTTTAGTCGTCTCTTACGACACCAACAGTACAATGTCAGTACAGTAAATAGTATTATTTAAAGAAACCGGCAAAATGCGAGTTGTATTCGCCCACTAATACAGTACCATGGATAAAAACGACATAAAAGGCACGTTGTTATATCGTAGCCTTACCTTTAACCTTAAATATTTAGGTTTTTTTTCAGTATTTTTTGTTACAGCGGTAACCTAGATACATTATTATTATTAATTTATATTGTTAGATTACAGAATAAAAAGGAAAGAAAGATGAATGCCGCAGAGATGTGATATCTTTAGAGGATATGCGGAGTCATGAGCTGATTGAATCCGCAATGAAGAGATACATAGAATGAGAATGAAGAATGTGCTCAACTGGCTTGGGCACGTGGAACGAATTAGTGATAAAAGAATAAAAAAGCAAGCAAAAAAGATTTATGATGGAAAAGTGGTAAGAGAGGGAGAGACCTCAGTTAACCTCCGAAAATACAGTATCAAAGATACTGGTGAAAGGTCACGTAAAAAAAAGGCCCAAGAGGGCGTGTATGAAGAGGTTGATGATAGTGGACGAGGCGAAAGAGGTATGTAGAGACCGTCGCGTTTGGCGCTCCGCTCTCTTTGTCTACCCTGTTGGGGATAAAGCGTGAAGTTAAGTTAAGTATCACCCGCATTCAAACATCTGCTAACTTATTGTATAACAGGAAGTCATCTAAACATAAAAAAAATAGTATCAAAAATAAAAAAACCAAACAATCAAAAAATACTTACTCCAGTATGAAACTCTTCAACCTCAGGTATATCAATTCCAAGTGGTATAGGCGTACTTTGACTAGATGTTGTATTCTCACACATGTTTATGGCACTAAAACCTAAATAGTCTTGTGGGGGTGTAGAAATATCAGTCTTGGGACTTTCTACGAAACGCGGAATAATTTTCCTTCTTTCTTTCTGTTCCACTCTGGCCACATCCGGTGTAAAATTCAAGGAATCGTTTAAAATTGGGCTATCTGCCGTGGAAAAGTTGTAAAAGTATAAGTTATTTTTCGATGTGTTCTTTAAGGGGGTGTATAATTCGTATCCGTTTGTAGTTCCCCTCTCATCCTCTATACTGGATAGACTTAAATCCTTGTCGTCATTGGGATCATGTCGGGTGACTTTTTTCGGGATAACGTCAGGGAAGTTCTCGTCCGGACTGCCCAAACCCATCAAGGGATGATTAGTCGTCAAAGTCAAAGTCGAACTTAACTTAGGCGAATTAATTCCCAAATTAAGGGGTCTCTTTTCCGTGGAATCTATCTTCAAATTAGATATTCTCGATAGTAAGCTGTCATTTAATTCTGATTTGATTACATTTTTATTATCTAACTTTTCAGGTTCGGACAGTCTCAGGACATTAGGATTTTGGAGTCTCAAGACTTCTGTTTCTCTTTCTTCTGAATCGGACAATATGGAGTTGGGTGTGTCTTGGGTAGATCTTAGAGATTCGGATGTTGTGTCCATTTTTTCATCTGAGGACGGGGAACTGAGTAGGTCGTCCTCACTTAGCCTTGACCTCTGGAGGCTACTGTAACAATTAAAATGGGTTTTTTATGTTTCTCGGTTATGTAATGGCCGACTGTAAACGAAACGGTTGTAGCTACCATTCCTGTTTAATTAAATGAGTTATTTTTATTAATCTAGCTTAGCTCTAGTAATAATACAAAAAGCGATATTTATTAAGCTCCACCTACACAATGTCTAGAAAATTCGGCGAAAATTCGGTCGACATCCTGTGTATGAGGATGTCGACTCTGCAGGATGCGGATGCAGGATCTGCGGGATGCAGGATTCAGAACTAAATTTCATAATTGATCCCGCTAGCTTGCCAATAGACTCTCGAGATTAACATGCCCTCATCGACAAAAGAAATCAGATTAATCCACTCAATTCTTTATAGCGTAGATGGAAAAATACTTAATTAATGCTGATTAACGAGTTAATTATATAGTAATTATATATAACGTTCTTTGTAATCGACTAATTATTATTAAAGATCAGTGAGTCCGACAATAGATTTATATTACATATATATATATATATATATATATATATATATATATATATATATATA
>JBAIZZ010000098.1:44461-142062 GCA_037355905.1 Heliconius aoede | reverse complement strand
AAGGTAGATACGTATATGTACATTACGTTAATTTTGATTAAAGACTCAAAAAACTGGAGAGGGAGATATTATTACCCTAAGTGTAAATTTGAACCTAAAACAAAAACAACTTTTAAATGCATAAGTTTAAATTACTTTTTTTATAGAACACATCGTTAAAAATATTTATGAACATTTTAATTTGTTAACAAATACCTAAATTACCAAAAAACGGAAATTTAATTGATAGAATAGAAGGAAATACCGTTTTTGCTGATAATTCGAAGTTTTTCCGAAAATCCTATGCTACTAATATTGTAAATATAATTTAAGTTTATGAGCAAGGACGCATGTATGTTCTACTCTCACGCAAAAATTACTGAACGAATTCAGATAAAACTTTACATTCATATAGCCATCTCGTATGTATCTAGGGGCTGGCCAGACTTGTCAAGCGTCTAGTTCTCTGATAACTTTCGTGACGAAATAGAATTCAATTATTTTCCCAAATGAATATGTAACTCAAAACAAAGAAAAAACCTCTCAATAAAGAAGCCAATACAAAAAAAACTATTAAAGAGTTAAAGTTTAATAAATACCATTAGTATTTACCTTGACTTTTTACATTAAATTTAGTTTTCAAATGCTTACCGATATGCGATCAAAGGTCAAAGGTTGGTTAATGCATGATAGCTTATAAATTATATGGTACGTAATGGCTTGTGTAAAGCCTTGGTGGCGCAATGGAACAGATTGACTGTATAAGCGATGGTTCCTAGTTCTATCTCCACTAGGTGGCGATATATATATAAAAGCGAATATTGAGGCCGTCGTGGCGGAGTTGCACAAGGGGGTGGGTTTTTTTTATAGGAGAGGACAAGGTAAACAAACGTGCGTTCGGGTCACCTGATGGTAAGTGATCACCGCCGCCCACGACCCCATGCAACACCAGAGGAGCTACAGGTGCGTTGCCGGCCTTTAAGGTGGAGGATGTTGGGCGCCGGTGCCCGGCATTACCTAATGCGAAACACCGTGGCAAGAGCCACTATTTCAAGCCGGTTTTAAATGCCGGGGGTGGTATTAATCCGGTCGAGTCTGCCCATGCGTGTTGCCATTACTGGCGACGTGACTCTACCACACGTACTTTAGTCGCCTCTTACGACACCGACAGTACCAGGGTGATCCTATTCTAAGCAGGGAGCACACGTGTGTGACTGTCCCCCACTATTAAAAGAAAGGGCACTTAGGTTTTTGTCTAGTCTGATATGTATTTGATTGAAATATTCTACCAAGTTGGTTATTTTAAAATATTCCCATATATGTAAATAAAACAGCAACAGAATTGTATTCGATAAACTAAAACTGTGAGTCATTTAATACATATTGTGTGCTTTATCTGCCAATGCGACAAAATATTATAATCTGAAACTTTACACTCTATACTCATATTATTGTAATTGATTATTATACCTACATTCAGCCTGTTCAGTTTACATTTATTTAGCACTATTTATTATTATAGGTAACAACCAAAACTATATGTAATGTAAAAGGGTGAATATAATGTTGTCAGGTATTAATTTGTTCATATTAAAAATTTATATATTGAGTAAATTTTATTAATGTAAATATATAAGTATATTTAAGAAATAAAGACTAACAACTATTATTGGGCCGCCACAATTCTCTAAAACTGGTTTTATTGCTTAAAATTGTTATATATGTTTATTGTTCTGGACCAGGATTGTTATGACAATTTATTAAATATTTATGGCATTTTATTTTACTTGTTATAATCTTATGCTCAAAGAAAGCAAAGAGTGTATTTAATTGAAATATACTATTAAATATTTAAAATATATATAAACGGAATGGGTAACAAAAGTAAAAAAAAACAAATATATGAATTCATTATATAGATGTATGTGTGCTCAATCATTGGCTGGGACTTCAACCCAACTGTTGATTTAAAGGAGTTAGTAATGTGTATTACCTACTAGTGACACTAGTTTCAAATTGTTATAGAAAAATTCTACTGTCATAATTCACATTCCTTTCTTTACTGCATACAAATTCACTCTAAGCCTATTCCCGGTTCATTCATTGGTTCACAGCTTCACACTGTATCCAGCGCACAGCAGGGTAGGCAGAGTAAAAAAAAATTGCTTTGATCTGTACAATATTATAATGATTTTAATAAAACGCAGGTTCATTAAAAAAATATACTAAATATTTTTAAGTATATTTTAAATTAAAAAAATACAATTAAATTTATTTACCTACCTTAACATTTTCCTGTGGCTATTAATAATGTCAAATTAAATTTATTTAATAAAATATTACCATATATTTTATGAAATAAATTTAACTGAAACAAAATAGCAACAGATTTATAAATAATATTGCTTATATTCACGGCCATTTCCTTAATATACAAATGTTTTTAATATTTGCTTATGTTGCATTATTATAAATAAATTGAGGGTGGGAACCAATTACTAAATACTTTACGACTTAAAAAAAAACATTAAGCTAACATTAAGAATAACCTTCCACATTATATATTTTTCTTTAAATAATCAGTTCATTCGAATCAAAAGTGCATTAGAAACAAATAAAAAAAGGCACTAAAATTAAGAATATATTAATAAAACATACTTACTTCATTTGTATTTTATTATATATCTAAACTTTACACTTATATTTCATTTACTAAACCTAATTATTAACGAATTTAGTTTTTATATTTTTTTATTTTATTTTTTCATTAAAATTTTTAAAGTGGCAAAAGTTAAGCGTTGAACTGACGCATTCTGTTTCTGTCGTATACCAACATTTTGTAAGCGATCTGGCATTCGCCATTTTTGTTGCTGCGTTCTGGTTAGTGTAAAAAAATAAGTATCGTGTTTAATAATAATTAAAATAAGCTGGAAATTGATTTTTTTTATTTAATAATACATATATAAATTTAGAATTTGAATCCATTTTAACTTCATTAATTTAGGTTCAATATTTTTTCTTGTATCAATATTTCCCAGCATAAATAAACAAATTTAGTTATAGATTTAATTTGTACTACAATATAAAATTTTATTAATATAATTTTAAATTTAAAAATCGTATTATCTTAACCCACCAACTGCAATTCTCGTAACTAGTGTCAAACACTTCAGTTTCCACCCAAATTGTAGAATTTGTTATTGTTTACTTAGAGGTAGAACACAATGCCACGTTTTTACATACCAGATTGCTAAAATGGGATGTTTTTTTAATGTCTTTAACCATTATGAAATGACAACTACCCATTGTATTCCACGATTTTCGTTAATGAGCGGGAGAGTTTTCTAAAATTTATAGTTATGGCCGCTAGTAGAATATAAAACTAACTAAGTGGTAGTTAGTTTCACATTCTATTAATATTTTTACATATTCTTTCATTGTATTTTTTTTATATTGTTGATGTATCTACACTTTTTTAAATCTTTGACTAAAGTATAGAATACAATATGTTACAACGTATACAATAAGAAATTAGTATGTAAATACTAATGTTCAATAAAAATAGATGATCTAATAAGAATGAACCTTAATCATAACCGTTCACTGCCATGGAACTGTATAATTTCTTAGAACTTACATTCAAGGAAAATAATCTGCAAACATCATTTCATGAGCTCTTTGTTCAGTTCTTTTATTGTCTCCAACTGAATTTACTGTGATGCTACGAGTTAGAATATCGTGAGTACAAGAAAACTTTTCTTTTATCGTATTGTAACATTTCCAATTTAAAATATTAATAAACAAATATCACATATTAATATTTAAATCAAATTCTTGCTCTTCTACCACATGATATGCTCAGAGAGTTTTGTGCGGCTAAAATACAGTAAGTATAAAAAGGAAGAAAGAAGAGAAAAAAAAGCAAAATCAATTACCACTGTGATTATATTTAAATGTATTCATGATTGATTTCCTACAAGTCGTTTTAAGTTCTCAATAATTATGTTGAAATTACCATATTTTGGTAATTTCTTGCATATTTTCTCAGAATATAACGTTACTTAAATATTTAATGGGAAATCCTTAACTATAGCAAAATATTTAACAATATTTTTTAAACTGTCGCTTCATTGTATTAGAATGTTTTCAAAATAAGCTGTCTTCGAAAAGTGTATTTCATGCTTGAAAAATATATCACTATTTCAAATGACTTTAGGAAGTGAGTTAAACAGTGTCGATTTTATTTCAGTTGGTTGAAATTAAAATGAATTTCGTCGTGAGTTTGCTCATACTTCCATTATATGTTTTAATATCCTCAACAGTGGCTGAAGATGTCAGCTGTAAGTAATGCATATCCGAATTTTTGTGCTCCGTTCTTGTCAAACAATTATTTGTGATTATAAAATAAAAGATAAATAGATAATTAATTACAATTTTTAGACCAAGCTTGTGTCGACAAATATTCCAGAAAAGGCTACCAACCTTGGCAGGAGTGGTCAGACCACTACACTTGCCATCGATACCGGTGTGAAATACGAGATGGAAAGTACTTTATTGCTGCTGTAGGGTAAATATTATATATTACTAAGTGCGGTATTTAAGAAAGATGAAAGATCAAACGTGACCTTTGATGTTAGACTTATATATAGAAAATTTAATTAGATTTGCGTTATTCTGTTTTAAAATTACAGATGTCGTAAACCCAAAATACCAGAAAATGCATTAGAATGCCATGAATATATAGAGGATGAAAATGTTGGTATGTAAAATTGTATAACAGAATATTTTTATACCATTTAATGAAATTGAAAAACTCATTATGAGTTAAATATCAACAATATATTTTAGAGACTTTTTTTGTAGAATTAATATAATTTCAGAATTTCCAACGTGTTGCGCTCGACTGCGGTGCGTTGTAGAAGTAAACGGTGAACGCATAGTTCAAACTAGAGGACAACCTGGTGAATTGTTTCCTGATAAGTATGTGTTATTATTTTATACGAAACTTGTCCGAATTTCGCATATATACATAAATTTAACATATTATTATATATTCTTTGTTAGACCATGGAAAGGACAACAGAGTGAACCAAACCCTGTAGTTGGCATGCCTAATATCCAACAGAACACTGTGAGCAGTGAACCTCAATCGCAACCAGCTGGTATATTCTCCGGCAGGGGAGCAGGCAAACCAAGTAATTATTAATTTATAAAAACCTGAATAAGCTATTTGAAGCTAATTTAAAATACAATGCAGATAATATGCATCATACAAACAATTAAATAACGAAAATATTGTCAGATTTCGCAAACTTCACGGCCATCATTTTGTAATTTTCCAATAAAACAAAAGTGCCTAACATTTTATCTAGCCAACAATATTCCCGACAGCGGATGGCAACGATATTAACTCGAGGAGATTCGTCGACCCTTACCCGAACCAGCAGTTACAGGATAGCCCGAGAAAAAGAAGATCAGCAACACATCCATTACTGAACAAAAAAAATCCAAAACAGGGCAAAATTCACGGTTATTCGCCAGAAAAATACACTTCATATTTTCCTAGCGTTAAGAATATCAGCCCTAAATTAATTAATACGTCATAAAAACAATATTTTGCATGTTGATACAGTTATAATAGTAATAAATTATATTAATATACAAATATCAATGCAATTATTTAACATTTCTAGTAATTTAATTAATTTATATTATTTATATCTTTTATGCCAATGTAAGTAGAATTTCAAGAATTTTCATTTTATTTATGAAGCTAATTCAACTATTTTATACCTTAGCCACTATTATTAAAGGCTGAAAACAAAAATAACAAATATTACTCAACTGTTTATGGTAAAAATAAAGAATATATTAAACGAAAAAATCCGAGTTTTAGTTATAGTTAAATTACTTTAATTATACTACATTATGGTAAGACTACATGACGCGTTTACTCTAAAAGGTGGAAAAGGTAAAAAGATTTATTTTTTCAATAATTTCGGTAAAAAAAGTGTTAAATTTTTTTTACTTCACTTCCCTTCACACTTTAAATCGTGTCAATTTATCTTAAAAATACTTTTCCAATTTCAAATGTTCATACAAAAGTGATCCAGATCCTCCTTTTTAAGGAAGGAAAATATAATAAAAGGAAAATAAGAGATTTCGAACGCATTCATATTAATAGCTGTCTAAATCAATTACTTATTATTGACAGTGACATTGACAATATATAATAATAGTATTTATGTTGATAACAGAAACTAAACTGTTTTTATGAAAAAATATATAAAAAAATCAAGTATTATGTGTAAATATTTACTATTTTCTTTATAACATTTACTGTTGATTCAATTATACTATTAATTTAACTAGTATCGTAGTATACTGTCATAATAACTTGTAATTGAATTAAAATTAAAATCAAGATTAGAATATCCCCTGATATTTAATCATTATAAGTGATAAAAAAAGTCCTATTATTTATTACCCCGTCCGGTGACCCTGTCAAGACTAGTCCAGTTCAACAGCAATAAGTCCATTCGAAAAAAAAGTATTATCATTTTTAAACACATGTACTTCAAAAAAATATTCACTTATATTATAGAAAAGCCGTAGTTTATGTTGGAATTCGTAGTCGTAGTTGGAAAATTTTAAAGATATTGAATATGGAGCCAGAAAAACCTTTCGCCTGCACTTTGCCTGATTGTGGAATGACTTTTACAAATGAAGATCACTTGCATGTGCACACTAAGAAACATGACATGGTACTTCAACTAGGAATGGAACAGAAAGCTGCTTTTGTAGGTAGGTTAAAAAATACTTACTAGTTCATTTTAAATTTGATATACATAGAGAGAGATTAATGAGCCTGCATATTCTTTCTTTACATAGCTTTTTTATATACTTTTCCAAGAATATCATGTCTTGTTTTAATGAATAGAGTGCCTTAACACTAGGTTCAGGTGGTTGGGTTATATCAACATACAAAAAATGAATGATGAAAGACTGGCAATAAAGATTTATGATGTAAAAGAGATTTATGATGCATAAGAGAGTTTGGTAAGACTTGGTTGAGTTGATTTACAGAGAATGGTGATGTCTCTCTACTTACAGTGATTCTCATCAGAAACAATGAATATTCATAATAAATACAATTTGAATTAGATTCTGTTTTTATATTAGACCTAATTCTGTATATTGGGTACACAACTAGAACTGGGAAACAAACATAATTTGACGATAAATCAATACAATTGAGTATTATAACAATCAATTGGTCTATAAAGTTTATAGATGTATATATGTCATATATAAAGTAGTGTATAATAAATTAATGAATTGTCAAAGATTGTTATTTTAGAAGGTGCTTATTTGCTTTGTTAAGTAATAAAGGGAATTTAAGTGGGTAAGATGAAATGATGTATGACTGGTTCAATTCATGTGAGGCTACTTAGGTAATACATTACTTATTGTGAACTCAGTGTTTTATTTATATTATATAGATATAATAATTAATTCTTATAATAATGTTTTATTTTAGCTGATCAAACACCAACACCAACTCGGTTTATTAGAAATTGTGAAGAAGTTGGCTTATTTCAAGACTTACAAAGTGTCAATCCCTTTGATGAAGGTTTCAAAAGGGCTATGGAAACTAAGTGAGTAAATAAATTAATATATGAACTAATATTATAAAACTAAATCGATTGTTTGGTTGAAAAATTTAATATATTTTTTTATGATTATGTGAAAAAATTGAACCCATACCTCTCCATCCAACTGTTCTGACCACTAATCCATATGTTCTTTAGTATGATAAGACTTACTTGAAATCCAATCCAATGATTCCCACTTCAACCTTTATATGTAGGTTTAATAAATTTAACAAAGTTTTATTATTTTAGGCATAGCATTCTGCCCCTTGAAGGTACATCTACAGAAGATGCCTTACACACACCGCATTTAGTTTTCCCGGAGAGTGGTGATTGTACATTATATACAAATAATCAAAGGAATATTACTATTAGCAGGTTAGTTTTGATTTTAAATGTTATTATGGGAGACAAATTTATAAAACATTGTTTATTGAGTAGTTTTGGAGCTCCATGTAAGGCTCAACATTTCATATTCTCATTTCTTCGCTCTGGTATTGAAGCATAGCGTGAAGCTGTTAAAATATCCAACTTAAAGCCAACGCAATCAAAAGACACAGCCGTTCAGGACGCAAATTTCAGTAAAATTTGGAAACTCGTAAGGGAATCAAAACCTACTATTATGGTATTTGGCACGAAGTGAGAATTTATAATAGGAACGAAGGAAAATATCCGACAATGAAAATGATATATATATAGGTATTCCATAGAAAAAAATATATAAACTTATATTTGTAGTTTATTTTTTATTTTATATTTAGTATTTTGACCTGAAATTGATGGGCGAGGCCGACTTGCACTAAACTGTTTTTTTTTTTCATGTATTTTACTTATTAAATTTTAGATCATCTAGTGATGAATCAGGCGCTGTAAAAGAATACGAAACTACAACAATATCTAAGCTAACAAACGAAGTCACAATTAGTAGAATAGTTAAAGACATTCCAGATCGACATGACGATGAAAAATCTAGACACAAAGACAGGGTGAACGAAACAGTTTCATATAAGAATAATGTTATAAAAATACATAGTAATGTTGAAAGGAGGAAAGAAAATAATCTAATTAGCACTGATCATATAAAAATACCGCCTATAATGAGTCAACAGTCATTAGATTTTGTAGTCGATAGTTTAAGTTGCGACGCCCACGACGACAAAGACAGTAAACATGCCAAAACTAAAGACGAATCTTCTGTTTTAATTTCAATTAAAACAGAAGATTTGAAAGATAAATCGAAAATGGATGATTATGAAGTAACAATTAAATTACCGAATGGTAAACGTGTTAAAATGAAAGCCATGGAGGATGACAAAGTCCAAGCAAATACTAAGGAAAAATTGAAAAAAGTAATCAAAACCAAGTCTGAGAAGGTTAATAATGCTACAATGGTACAAAACATGTTACCGATATCTACCGGCACGTTAATACCGGTCACTTTAGTTCGTCCGTCTGTCCCTATACAGAATATAATGAAAATACCTATAGCGGCGTTGCCGACAGTTAAAAACGATTTAAAAATTGATAAAAGAAAGAAAATGGTTGACAATAGTGATAAAAATAATAAGACTAACTCAAGACAGAACTTAGATAGTCGAAGTGCAGCAAGTAAGAGGTATAGGTGAGTTAGTCAAGATTGACATTTTGTTCTCATTGGTGGAACTTAACGCCATGCCGTGTATATATATATATATATGTTTGTGTGTGTGTGTGTGTATGTGTGTATAATATATATACAACTTTAATATATAAACAGCACATTCTCTGCACACAGCAGGATAGGCAGACGGAACGTGGGAACCTAATGTTTAGACACTCCGTTCCCCACTTTTCTCGGAATTTTATTTACGTGTTGAGTGGCGGTACTCAGCGACACACTTTCCTTCGTTATCAAAGATGATTTTTGATGATTTTTTTTCTCGAATGGATATAAAACTGCTCTGGAATGGATACCTACCTTCCGCTTTTACAGTAGCACACTTATGCCACGACTGGCCACAATATAAGTAGATTACAATGTTTTAAATATTTATTTGAAGGAAATTTGACTCAATTTTTTTTACACACTCTTTAATTATTTTTTTTTTCAGACAAAAATTAAAAGAACTCATGAGAATACAGAATGAAGATAACAAAAAGCTTCGTGAACTGAACGAAAATTTAAACGCAGAAACAGCAATATTAAAACTAATAATTACTAAGCATTTAAAGAAATGTCCCATTGGAGACGATCTAAGTAAGTATATTTCATATAAAATATTTTTCATACAAAACGATATAAACAGACGGTACCTCCTGGAATGAATCAAATCTAACACCAACGAAATTAAACTCAAAATGTTGTAAAGCCTCACAAATGGATTTATTATGAATAATTGGCGTCAAGCTGTATCCTGCACATCACTGGTTAGGTAGAGGGAGCCTGAGAAGTCCCTCCGTTCCCATTTCAATACTTTTGTTCCTCACTTTCGTTGAGCGGCAGAAATCAGAAACACAGTTGAATAATTAATTAATATTATTAACAGTTTTGGAATACACTTTGCAATGATTTTTCTACAGATAGTAAATTCAATTTAGGTTCCTAGATATGTTAATTAAATTTCCAACCAATTAAAATTAGAAACCGTCGTGTCACAGTGAGACAGCGTCTAGCTGTAAACGCGACGGTTATGGGTTTTTTTCCCACTTGGAGTAATGATTTATTTTTATTTCTGTGCTCTGGTGGAAGTGTGGCGTCGAGTTTTGCCACTCAACATGCAATGTCTCTGAAGCTGGAAACATTTTAAATATTTAGCCAAAGAATGGATTGCTAACGGAGTGTCTTGACACTCAGACAATTAACTTGGCTTAGTAAAATTATAAATTAATGAGATTTTAATATTCTTTTGTTTGTTTTAGGAGACATTCAGCAAAAACTACTCCACGCAAGTCAATGTTTAGAAGAAGAAAAAGATGATACGTGAAAAATATTAATTTTAATAAACAAATTTGTGAGAATAATATTTATTACAGGGTTCCATATTATTCAAATTATTTATTTAAAAAATAAATATGATATTTTTATTGATTTTTTTTCTTTACGTTGTATGCCAATTTACACATAAAGCAAACTAGCCACAGGGAACTCGGGAGCATTAAGACAGTATTAAGACATTTTCATTTGCATTTTGAGTGGTGGAACTCAACGCCGCGCTGAAATGAAAATATTAAATTTTTCATTCCCTCGTGTGTAGAATCGAATATTACTACAAATAATAAATGTGTAAATAGCATAATTGTGAGACATTATTTAAAATCCCCTCAATGAATCCTTCAGCAGCAGCATACAGCGTATGACTGTATGTACGAAGCGACATGGGTACCTTCAAAAAGCGCGTCTATCTCCACCTTGGCGGCCGGAAACACACCTTTAGCTCCTCTGGTGTTGCATGGGGTCGTGGGCGGCGGTGATCACTTACCATCAGGTGACCTGAACGCTCGTTTGCCTTGTCCTCTCCATTAAAAAAAAATAGATATGACTGTATATCTTCTTAAAATATTGTTTTATTGGCTTCATGTTGGGTCCTAAATTGGGCCACAAATAGCAGCGTAGTTAGTGAGAACATAGTGTAAAAATATTTTCAAAGGCAAATCAACTATACAACTATCGCGTAGAATGAAGTTTCATTCCAATGTACACAAGAGATCTACAGACACATAAATTACAAAATGAATCATTTACCACAGTCAAAGTAAGAGCGTGTAATAAAAATGGAGTTAAACAAACTGTCTAATGCAATAAAAAATTTTTAATTTTTATAGTCAATACATAAAAAATTAATAAAACATTTTGTTTTGGGAAATTAATGATTTTTAAGAATATAAGCTACAATTTTACTACAATTAGTAAAAAGCTTTTGATCTGCAAACGATTAAAAATAACTAAACTAACAAGAGATTCAACAATTTTTAAATAGTAATGACTAAATAATTAAATTATAAATCCAGCAGAAAGTGGGAAACGTCTGTACTAGGTCGTTTCTGCCTGCCATGCTATACGGGGGATACAGTGTTAAACTAAAAAATACTTAATTTCCTCGAGTGGGAATCTAACCCAGAACTAACCTTGTCGCACTTTTTACAGTTAATACTCGCCCTGTGTCACGTATGGCTTATATTACCTGGCGATTATTTTTAAAAGATTTTTATTGCCCCATTAAGCATAACAAAATTCTACCACATAAACACAGCTCTCCAGGCATTTGGATAAAAGCGAAGAACAGAGTGTTCAATTATCAACCAGATAATACGAGAAAAGTATAATATTTTTTTTTATAATCTTTTGTATCCAAATAATAGTTTAAAATATAATAGCAACTATTTTAATATATTCGAACCTGTACCTTCATCCTCTCATACTTGTAATGTCTAAAAAGTAACAAGTACATAGACGACGTGAATGAATTTAATTCCATAATTTACTCTAGTATTCCGCATAGCGGCAAGGCGCACACTGCCGGCGTTTGTGTGCTGCCAACTTATGAAATTTGCTTTAGATCTGGGGAGTTTAATTATTTTTATTAATTATTCATACTTAATATTATATATTTATATAAAACTTTTCCCTTACCAAACGGCCCATAAACTTAATCAAATATTTGTTTCTACTTCGCTATTGTTTTTTTTTTCAGCTTTACAGTGGCGAAGCTCAACGCTTCATTTTGCCTCAGTACTAACCAGGTCAGTACCGAGGTGGAAAAACGAAAATATTTCAATTTCTTGAGTCAGATCGTACCCAATACCTGTCGCGTTTACAGTCACATAGGCATTGTGACTGACCCTAATGGTGGCTATTATTAGCTATAGGGCGTTTATTTTATACAGATCAATGGATTTCATATTAACTACAAGATCAAGTGGTCAAATTTACCGTCACACCACCACAACACCACAAATCATTCTAAAATCTTGGCAAAATTAATACAATAAAAGTGCTACAAAAACAAATTTTTCATAATCAAACGAAATATTATTTTTAAACAACACGAGATCAAAAATAAAAATATGTATTTACGCAATATGTGGGTAAATTTAGACGGTGTGTGTAGTAACACTAGCTCAGTGTGATACTATCGCGGCTGCGAGTAGGTTTGTTCCAAAAAAATGGGCATCGAAAGAAATAATAACGAAAAATTATTATGAAACAATAAAATAAACTATTAATTTATAATTAAATTAGTATGTTAGTGGCATTATAACAGTCGGTGCGTACTTAGATAATGTAGATAGTGATTATTCGATGCTGTAGTATGATAGTTTGCGGTAAGGTTTTAAACCTTTATTTTATAATAAATTTAAAAAAAAAGAATTCACAGGCTGTGAAATAACAAATCATAGCACATTATGTGTTCATTATTTAAAAAGAAATACAATCTTTAAATAAAATGGCTGTTGAAATCGTGACATATGTTAAAAAATATACATATATATATATTAAAATTTAAAGTGAATAGATATTAAAATGTGTGTTTGTTCATTATCATTATGTAGTAAACAAAACTCGGTTGACTGGTTCGGGCCTTTCTTAAAATCAATAAAACCTTGCGCAGCTTTGGTACGTCGTTTACGCTATACACGTTACGGCAATAGGAAATTTCGCATTGTCCCCCTTTAATTTAAATCATCTTTTTGTATATATTTAATATATATATATATAATATATTCGTTATTAAAATATTTTATTTTTATAATATAGTATAGTAATATTGTGTGATTTGAGGTTAGGTGAAAATACGCATGTGAGGCAAGACAGTGTAAAGAAAACATTTAAAAAAAAACTCACTTGAAAAAACCTAAGCTTTTAAAATCATAAAATGTATATTAACAAAATTTATTAGACTGATTATAAATAAAAGTCGCTGTGAAAAAATTACGACGCTTCCCGCCATTTCATCTGTCAAGTGTAAACTGTAAAAATGTGTTTTGATAAAAATAAGAGAGAGTTGTTGTCGATAATGCCTTTTTAATTTTTTTTGTATTATATTAATTTTACTTTAAAAATATTTCCGTTTATTTAATTTAAGGGGTAAATAAAAAAATCATTGCGTATAATTAGATGTGAATGAAATATTTAATATGTACTATTACTAAAACAATGTTAATGTAAGACATTTTTCTTCTACTACAAATGCTATCACCGATAATTAAATATACACCTATAGTCTTAACTGTTATGTAATTTTGTCATGCCTTATCCAGGCTTCAGTACGTAACTGTTCAACATATACTCGTTTATATATCTCTCGTATCATATGTTTATATATAAAAATAAGCATATATATTGGGTTTGGATTCACGATAAATTAATTCACAGCCGGCATACATAATAACAGGATGTGTTAATGAAGTCGAACGATGGATCAGCAGTCGAGCTGAAGCCTCTGGATGATTGACATCAGTGAGAACTGAAAAGACAAAAATGCGCTGGATATTTCCCGTCCCAGGTATTTGTTTTTATTTTTCTTTATTTGGAAAAATATTATACTTTTAATCGGTAACATAATTTCTCATGTAGTATTGCCTTTCGGCAATACATATACTTAATTATAATTATATATTTAATTAAAAATATTAAAAGTGATATTGCTCAGAATAGCGACCATTTTCCTTTGAAACAGTAAAAACCAAACGATTTTCATCCATAAATAGATTAAATAAACATATCTAAATGGATATTGTAAATTGAATGAAGTGTATTTTTTTCCATTTCGTGCTTTTATATATATCACATTATGATTTTTATAAGGATTTTATTACATATTACTTGGTTAAACGTGAAAAATTATTTATTTTTAAAGCAGTGATCGTCGTAGATAACTGGATGTGGGAATGTAAGTTATTTTATTTTGTTTTAACTTTCAGACCGACAGAACGAAATATAGAGATAAATCAGTTTAAACTCTATTTTCCGTCCATTTAATTTTTAGTTGACTATTCAACTGAAAAATAAACGGACGGACGTAAGTAGCGTAGCACTGCAATCTGTCTAACCTGCTAGTTATTTAATAACTGCACCAAAATGAGGAAGTGCAGAAGTGCAAGAATTGGAAACACGTACTATTCTCCGAGAGTCCTCTCCTCTCTCGAGACACAAAAGACGAACTACCAATATCAGTATAAGCCAAAATTAAATTTTATCAATGTAAATAAAATAAATTAGTTATATAAATTAGAATTAAAAAAAAGATTAAATTAAAGAGGCGAATACCGCCTCGGAATACACACAAGAGGTCTCGTATTAAGAAGAAAAGTGAAGAACAGCATACAGACGCTAGGTTTTCACTTCTCCCACATCTTGCTATAGGCTAGATAAATCTTCTAACGTGTACCAAATACTAGATAGATTTTCATTATTTTCATTGCGGATTCCGTCAGTTAAGCATACATTGTATTCTCTATGATAAGATATAAAAATAATAATACTGTTATATAAGGCTTATGTGACATAAGTTGTAGTTGTATTGCGGCATTGCACCAAGACGATGGGTTGTAGTTTGTACTTCTAATTAGATTAATTATCAACCATATGAGAACATCCAACTCTTTTCCATAACCCCCGCGGTGGGAGTGCGGGTAAGCCCTACGATTTCAAATTATAAATTCCCACTCGAGGAAGTGAAATATTGATTTACGTTTGTAATTCCATTTTCTTCGTTTTGGTGTCGAGGCAAAGCGCCAGAGTTCTGCCACTCAACACGCAATGCCTCCAGAATTCGGCAGAAAGTGGGGAACGGAGTGTCTTAACAACGAGGTTCCCTCTGCCTACCCTGCTGTGCGCGGGATACAGCGTGAAGAAAGAAAAAAATACACAATAGAAAATGTCTCTTCACCGACCTTAATATAAAATATATCACACATCACTCTACCCTATTAAAATCTTCATGTCGCAGTTATCAAATGAATTGGAGTCGTCTATAAAAATTTGGAAAGAAGCCAAACTCGGTCTATATGTAAAATGTCGATTCAGGACTGTATAAATGCTAAAACGCTCAAAATCCTCTTTATGATAAGAGTCAGATGACGCCTACAGTGCATAATTAAAATGTTTTACGCCTTACATTCGTGTTTCTGTTTTAAAATTAAATATTTAAGTGTCACCCGCATTTGCAGAGATAATGTAGTAGATATCTAATTTAATTATTTTTAGCCCATTTTTGAATATACTTGTCAATTTATCAGCACTCTTTGTAGACATAAATTATTGAAAAATCTTTATTATAAATAAGCTTCGAATATGATTTGAGCCGTTACGTAGGATCACTATGAAAATTCTAACTTTCAAAAAATATTCTTTGTAAGTATTGCACCAATAATTATTGAAAGAGGTAACCCCCTTTTATTGAAACTAGGTTAACGATTGAATATTATTTACAAAAAATAATACATTGAACGTTTTCCATTTAATAATCAAATAAAAAAAAAGCCATGCCAAAAAATGACAAATTCTTGTATTGCTGCTTATTAAGAAAAAACATATAATGCTGTCGTATATAATGGAAGTTCTTTTCATATGTGTACAAGCCATATTTGGACCAAGAAGTTTTTGTCTTAGCTTTTGCATTGTACAGAATTTTCTATACTACGCTTTTCACCAAGATATTTTGGTATAAAATTTTTCGTGGGGACTTAATTTAATATGGAGATGAAAAATACATCTGTACTGATATCTGTACCATTGGGGATCCCAAAGAATGCGTGATTCTTAACAAATGGCGTTTTATTTTGCAACGATAATTTTATTAATTATTTTGTTCGAAAAAATCACTTTTGACAAAATCTCTTATTTTTATTGTATTACTTTTTTTTATAGAGTAAATAAAACTGTGTCTTCATTTAATGTGGTGATGACAAAAACACTCTTTAATATAGATATTGAACAGATAAATGCATAAATAACGTGACATTATAATTGACCTTTACGTTTCCATTACATATAAACATGCTGACATTATCTGTTTGTCACTTTATGTGATTTATTTATAGCTGGATTAGAAGTTCAGAAGTTGTTATAATATTTATTTAATTAATAAACTTTTTAAAATAATTGTTTGAAATTTATGATTCTTGTCATGCTACCCTGTCACTTCTTGTCATTTTATTTAGCATCTGCTGCTCTCAAAAAGATGTATACATATATTACTCCAAAACTCATTGTTAACAGAATTATTACGAAATTAATATTGTATATTATTTTTTCGTAATTATTTTCATTATATGAAACAACTAGAAAATAATACTAAATAAATATTTAACGATAGTTTTGTCGTATTAAGTTTTTGATATAATTTGAATGAAGAATATATATCGATGCAGATTTTGCCAACACTGTGGTACAATTTGCCGCCATTCGTTAACAGTCAGGTTAATGGTTTGATGTTTTTAAGAGACAGCGGCGGGATTATTTTTTTAACGTAAATCTATTTATGTGGAACGTTTCATTTTGTTTGCTTCGGAAGAAAACGTAAATAAAACTACATGGATTTGTTCATTTATTAAATATTTGAATACTAATTAAGGCCGTTGTGGTGCGGTGGTGACAGTGGCGGACTGTAAGTGCTTGCGGGTTAAATCCCCACTCGATGGAATGAGGGTGGGGATTGAAGTGTCTTCACACTAGTTTTACTCTAACTATCTTATAACATGCAGGAAAAAAGCGTGAAGCTGCATATTTGTATCTACAACTATCGCGTGTTAATAATTTAAAAATCATAACTATGATATAATAAATCCATATTAATTTTTAAGTGACCTTTAGTAATAAACGCCTTGACGTGTTAAAATTTAATTATTTCATATAAAGGTTTGAATAGTTAACGTTTTAGTATTTAATTTGATACCAAAACTACTTTTTTCGTACAAATCTACATGACATTTTTTTTATTTCCTCGAGTAGGAGTCGAACCCACAACTTGTCGCGTTTACTTTTTTGGTGGCGGAGACATTAAATTTATTTAAATGTAATGATAACCCCGTAAGTGTATCGAACTCTTGACCGTCGCAAGACCCTGTACTGCTGCACCACGACGGCCTCAATTTGTGGTAATAAGGTAATTTAGCGCCAAAATTAATTGCCGTTAAATCAGCAATTAGTTCACAGAAACTCGTAGTTATGAAAGGCTGGTTAAAACCCTTACAGTTTCAAATTGCGATTAACAACCTGTACACCTATATAAGGTAGAAAAATAGTAGTCATAAATATATAATATAGTTTAAAGTTTTCAATTAAATTTTAATTTAGCCAGTTGAAAACGTGGCTTTAAATTTCGCCAATCAAGAAGCAATGTCTTCTTCATTTGGTGGAAAATGAGAAATGGAGTGCCTAAACACTATGTTTCCTCTGACTACACTGCTATGCGAGAAAGAGTGTAAAGTCGCTTTTCTTTTTAAAACAAATTCATAAATATAACATTAGTAGACTTAACTTTTTAATATAACTAATGTAACACATATTTCTGGTATTTATGCCGTTAATTTTTTTTAAAGTTAATATTACCAATCTACGCAAGGTTCTCTCTGCCTACCCTGCTGTGTGCGGGATACAGCGTGAAGCTAAATACAGTTAAATTCTAAGACTTAGGCTTCGTCCTCGTAGTCAGCCGGATATATCTAAAAGTTTTGTATGATTTGCTATAATAATGCTATAGGCTAAATGGACTAATCGACATAAAAATATTTCTTCAATTCAAAGTAGTTTCTGAGATCACCATATTTAACTAAAAAATTGTTCAGCGTCATAATATTAGTAATTGTTGTATTTCTCAACTTCATCTTTGTCAAGTTCATCTTCGCACTTCTCCACACAAATTATAAATTCCTAGAGGTTAGAGAGATCGTGTTTTTGCATAAGTCTGTGGAATATTTAAGTTAGGGTCGAGAATGACTTAATAATTTAAGCACTTGAGTATGTAAATTTGGTAATGCAGCTGGACCCCCAGAGGTCCCCAGTTCAAATCCCGTGTTAGACAACTTTCTTAAGTGAGTGGGGAATACGAATGGGTTTTTTTACATAGTCCATTTATCGAGTAAGGCTATAGGCTATATTATGTAGCGTTAATCTTGTTGATGTGACCTATTGCACTTGCGTTCAGTGTGTTCTATTTGACCACGGCAGCGAACATTTTATATAATATAATGATAAAATAATGATGATAGCTTCTCATAACTTCACTCTTTATTCCGTGTATAACAAAGTAGATATCTGGAGTGAAGAAATTCTGATTAAACTTTGACCAGGTCAGCCTAAGGCGGAAACTCCAATCGAATTCGCGAGCCTTGCCTTACACCTTACAGCCTTGTGTACAATCGTCAATTTCAAAAAACAACTTGTTGCCAGCTATTGTGGATATTTTCAGTCAGTCGGTATTTTTTTAATTAAGTAAGCAGATAAAAATTATTTTTTGTTTCCGATTTTCCACACTGCCACATTGTCCACTAATTAATTGGTCTCGCTTCAATTGTTCCTGTGTAATTGTAAAGAGAATTGTTTGTACTGTTTCAACGATTACCTCTCCCTTGACTTTTTATGGACTAGTACGTATAAAATAAAAAAAGGCATGAGTTTTTTAAAATATTTATGCGTAGCGGTCCACAAGTTGTTTTGTACAAAGGATCCATTGTATTTTTTATATATATCTTAACTAAATATTGACACGTGGTCCCTACATACAATTTATTCAAAGATTTTTCTCCAATTTTTCTAGTTCTCCTCATGTCCTGGTTCGGAGTGGAGCAAGTGAAGGCCAACTCGTGCATCAGGACTGGTAATGCATCAGACCACATACCACGTGGACGTTAGATGTCGATATGTTTTAGTGGTGCGCGTTTAACATCGATATCGATGAATTAATATTTTTTTTTTTTGGTAATTTTTGATTAAATTTAGAAATCTTTGTTTCTTATTTTTTGTATTGGTTGTGTTGAGTAAGTTCCTTTTGAGGTTTTAGAACAGTGCTATGTGATTTTGTGTAGAAATACATTTTTAGTGTAACTCTGATAGTAATGGTTTAATTATTAATTATATAAATTATAGAATACTACCATCAATTTTCTTAATATTTAAAATATATTTGTCCCATACATACATCATATAAATATAAGAAAAAAATCTCATAGAAAATAAGCAAAATAATAAGACTACTAATTCTTATTTTTTTCACGTTACAAAAAACAAGATATTTATCGATATCGATGTTCACCGACGCGCTGTACGTTTTTGTGTTTGAGTGTCCGTAGGAATGTGTGTGTTTATTGTTAAATATTAGGTGTGTGTCAAATTTTGTGTGCATGACGTATTTATTTATTCTTCCAAATTTACCGAACACTTCCACGAGAGTATTGTGAAACACTCAAACATACTTCCTGTGAATAACTGACGTAAAAAAAATTGAAAATGAAAAAATGCCTTTTACATATTATTTCACTATGGTACGATATAGATAAAAAACAAAATTTATAACTTAATATTTTTTTATTTTATTATCTATCTTTTAGTTTATCAGCCCAGTCTACGGTTACAATATCAGTTATTTACAGGACTATCTATTGCCCTTCTAACTTTCTGTTAGAATAACTGTGTAGAAATTGTTTTTTGGTTTTTTTTTTGTTTTGTTTTTTCTTTTTTACTAATTACAGCATGGATTTTCAGCATTGTGGACACTAAGTCTGAGTCCCCTTGTTCAGGCGGAATGCCAGAGTAAGTACTTTTTTTTTTAAATACAGAAAAAAACTACAAAAGCCTAAGCTAAAATCACTGGAGCTATAAAGAATTTGCTTAAAAAATCGCTTAGCGGAAAATTAAATGAAATGTTCACATATCATGCCGTAGACTGGGGACAAGGTGCTGATTTAATACATATATTTATTCTTCACAGCTTTTTTTTCTATTGAAATTTAATTTGTTTTTATAACTCAAATGTGATTCTTTTTTTTTCAATATAATATTTAATGAGTATCGATGTTAGTAAAATAAACCAGTTCGTCGCTTTTTATTCCTACTTTTAATAAACATTTTTAATCAATTCGGCATAAAATGTAGCAAATATGCAAATATCATCGAAAACAGTTATAATAATTACTCAATATTAAATATATTTAATTAAAATAAATGTTTTCCGAAATTTAATTAAATTTAACGCTATGAATCTCTTTGAATCATTGTTGTGGGCATGTTTGAGGGTAGATTGCAGGTAAGTGTCCCGTTCACTATAAATTTTCACAAATACCTTATCCTAGTCAAATTTACTCGAAAAGCTTAGACGAATTTCAGAAAGCTAAAACTATAACATTTATAATAATAATAAAAAACGTGTGTATATGAAATGAAAATGAATATGAAAATTATTCATGAGGCCAGTAGTGGTGCAGGAGCGTCGATATGCGACTGCAAACGTGAAAGGTTGTGGGTTCGATTCCCATTCGTAAAAATGTATATATTTTTTTTATTTCCTTGTTCAGATAACGAAGCAAAGCGCGATATTGAATTCCTCCACTTAACATACAATACCTCCAAAATTTGGCAGAAAGCAGAGAAGAGAAGTGTCTTAATGAAAATGAAGTGTATTAACACTAGGTTCCCAGGTTCCGTCTGCCTGTTCTGCTATGTGCAGAATACTGTGTGAAACTGAACTGTTTCTTCAGTATGATTCGATTTAACCATTTCCATATATTTAGCACAAGCGACGGTGTGAAATATAATAATCTTGGTCGATAAATAATAGGATTATTGCTATAACGCTATTAGAGAATGAACCTGTCATTGGACACACGGTAATATTAAATCCCATCAAACATATAAATATGAAATGACAGCCAACTTAAATCGTTTTGCGTGAAAAAGTATAAGCATTCACCTCTATCTACTTAATTATATTTTTTAAATTATTATATGGTATAATTTAAAGAAGAAGCAGCCTAGCCGAGCCTAAGACACTCCGTTCCCCACTTTCTACAAAACATTCGAGACGCCACGCTTCGGCTATCAAGGCCTGAAAATAAAAAGAATTTATAATGTAACCATTACTCCGTTTGGGAATCGAACTCATAACCGTTGCGTTTACATTCAGATGCTGTTCTGATTTAGGAATAACCCAAACTTGTTCATCCAATACATACTTTAATGAATTAATCAATGAAAATATTGCAAAAACTAATTTTCAAGGCAGTGTAACGTATAACCATAAATATAACCTTAACCTTTCTACAGAACTACCCTCATATTTAATATTAATTTTCATACAAATTTCACCCATTTAAAGTATAAATCACAAAAAAATATTAAATACCTAGATTGTAAAGAAACCGTCGCGTGACTAGGTCACCTAGGTTTTGCATGACGGTCATAATAAACGTTCTAAGAATGTTACACAAAAGGGGTTGTGTAATGCATGATATATGACATACATATTTTTTGTACGTCCGCTTTAAATTAATTTAAAAATTCAAAATTATGTTGAAAATTAATGAATTAAAGAAAATTATGAATTTTGTATTATGTATTGAATTTTGTATTGAATGAAGAAACGTTTATTAATTTGATCGCAGCCGAATTCGAACCCGCGACTCGATTGCTCTTGGAAATAATTTTTCGCTGAATTTCCGAAATAACTCGACCCGAATCCGACTCTTGGAAACATTAACATTACTATACTTAATAAACACAATTTTCACTTGTCAAATAATCATTTGTAGAAATAATTATTTACCCAAGTGGTAAATAATTATTAATAAGATAAGGGTAATTAATAAGATCTCTCTACACAAATAACGCATATACATAATAGTACAAGCATATAAGAAATTCATCAAAGCATGATGAGAACGTATGGCTTAATTGGTGACGAACTCTTGGGCGATAAACGATAGCAGAGGGTTCGAGTCCCGCTACGTAATACAATTATTGCATATATACATTGTTTGAGTTCATTCAACGTTTTATAAAGTAAGTGGAGAGAACCGTTTATTTGGTCAATAATTCAACAACTAAAATATTTTGAACCATCTAGTCAATAATTCAATAAAATATTTTCAAATACCCACCTATGTTATCGAACTTCGAATTAAAGTGATATTTAAATTTACTTTTCGAAATTACAAATTACTTAGATTGAGTTATTTTGAATATTTAATTATTTATCCATAATGATGGTCCAAAATTATTAAAAACAAAAATAAGGAAAAAAGGTTAACATAATTATATTAAACCAAATAGTTATGATCGCTTGAAATTTACGGGACTTTAAGTATTTATAGCAAAGTAACAAAGATAGTCGTCTATTTTGAATTCGATTTCGACTCGGGAGTAATAAATTATTTTCAATTGCTGGCTCTCATAAGAAAATCAAGCGCTGCATTCATTACGGCCACTCAACACCCAGTTCTGATAGTTGAACGATGCGTGGGTAGCGGAGAATTTAAAACTAGGTTCCCTCTGCCTACCCTACAATATGAGGGATACAGCGTCAAGCTAAACTAAATAGATAGATTTTATCTTGTAGAAATATAAGAAGAAATTTTAAAGAATATGGAACCTACGTTGTGAAAATCTTAGAACAATGGGACAAAACGTGCCCCAAATAACGAGGTCTAGATCTTAGCTTTCCCTTTCTTGACATTTTTTCTTAGAAGACGCTGAAACCTCAAATATTCATAGATATTTATAGTTATTTATAGCATTTTAGACGTTTGTTACAGTGTTTCTTTAAATCTGCTTTTGCTAGGCTTTTGTAAATTTAGTGTACTTATAAATAATATTGCTTGCTTTATATGCCTATATTGACTTGACTGTTGAGGCTTCCAAGAGGTAATTATAATTTTATTAAAGAATTCCTTCCACTTACAAACTATTCAATCGACTATTTTATCTATATAAATATACAAATTCACAAGAACTGCTACTTCAAAAAAAAATCACAAAATTGAGAGGAAGGTGGGGTAGAATCGGCCAATTTGAACGTTATTATTACATTACGGTTCCCTCTGTCTACCGTGCTGTGGAGGGGCTACAGCGTGAAGCCGAATATTAAGTACGATTAAAATATTTGAAAAATACTTTTTTCGAAAACGTACAAAGATTTAAATTTAGTGAAATATAAACTTGTAACCCTTGAAAACCGTAACCGTACCGAAAAAAAAGACACTAGTTCCAGAAAAAGATTTCTTCTTTTCTAATTATGGATATTCCTAACAGCTCGGACGATATACTGTTACGAGTGTGACAGTTGGACGGACGCGCGGTGCAAGGATCCCTTCAACTACACCGCCTTGCCGCGAGATCAACCTCCTTTACAGACGTGCAACGGATGCTGTGTCAAGATGGTGCGATATTCTAAGAGCCGTAAGTCTTTGAATCATTTTTAAATATTTTTAAATTAAATTTAAAGCCAGTATTTAAAATCAGAAGTCAAGTAAGCTTAATTTTTTGAACATCATATACTCGTAATTTACTCTATATTTGTTTTCATGTTAGTGCATCAGATCTATATGAAGAACTGACGCGAGGCCCTTAGCGGGATTTTTTATTAATTGTCACTTTTAATATTTTTCAAATTACACGTACATGGCAAATATTTCTTTAGTGTTGTGTTCATCTATAATTTAATATTATTAATCTAAAAGGTTTGGTTGAATCTGAGCAACTACTATACCATAGATAAAAGCTTCCTTTTTTTTTATTCAAAATGTCTAAAAAACTTGTAATAAAATTAAAATGATTGAAATTAAAAAGATATGATATATTTGAAAAACGCTGGCGAAACAAAACTCCATTCTTTTTGATTATGCAGTCAAAAGAGTTATTTAAAAAGCTCTTGACCTCCTCACCGACAAGGGAGGTTTTGCAGAGATTTCCCACACCCACCAAGAAAAGCTTGTTTCTTTATGAAGTGCTATGATAATAGTACGTAACTTGTCTATAATAAAAAATGGAACGACGCAATGGTCGTAGATACAATTTCCACTGAAGTTAACAAATTAGTTCCTCACTGTTGAAGTTGTGGCGTCGAGTTCCACTTGCTCAATCTCGTAAAGTGGTCGTTGCATTGGGACAAAGTGTATTAACATTAGCTTCCTTTCTATACGCAGAACATAAGTTACATACATACTAAATTTTTATATATCTTCTTTTCCAGCATACGAGGTCGTCCGCCGAACATGCACCTCCCAACTACAAATAAATTTGTTCATGGTGGACCACGTTTGCATGATGGAAAGTACAGGCACAGGTCACATGTGTTTCTGCGAAGAGGACATGTGCAACGGCGCATCGACACTCGATAGAGTCTATCGACTCGCGTTGACGGCACTAGTGTTGCTAGCATGTGCATGTTGCAGGTGAAGTAGAACTAGCTGCCTCGGTCTATCGATAGGTCATTTTGGTGATGTCCATCGTTCTATTAGTAGATCGTTATGGTTGTATCGATAAATCGTTTAAGCGTTTCGGTTATATAGATTGATTTATAGACACTTCCATGAGAAATGAAGCTATGAAGCTGAAACGTTGGTATAATTGATTGATGGAACCAAAATGATTTATCGATAGACAACAGATCGATCGATGCTTCGATTGATCAATCTGTATGTAGATTGTTTTGATCTGACCACTTGATCTATCGATAGATAATTTCGGGTTTATCAACCGATCTATCGATTACTACGATTATATCGATCGATTGATGGCGTAGCTTAATTACATTTTTCGTCCAATTGTAGTAAAGTAGCTAAGAGGTGATTAGTTTTCACAGCGACGTTATTTTAATAAAAACAGCCTAACCCAGTCCGGAGCCTGTGTAGTTAAAAAAATTAAGTAAATATTAAAAAAATATTCATTTCATCCCTTTTCTCAAAAATTGGCAGCTTACTAAAAACGCGCATGAAAACTAAACGCTTAATAATAACCAAATTTTGATTTAAAATTCATATCTTCATATAAAATTTTACATTTTCTAAAAAATAATTTAATATATAATAAATAGTAAGTTTATCAAAATCGAATGATTTCTAGCGTGTACATTGCGTGGAATAGGGGGTGGTGGGTGACGTATTTAAAACGATATCGCTCGAACGTCGCTTCTAAATAAAATTACTGGCCCAATTTTGACCAAATTTGAATTTGCTCATAGACTTGCACTTAAAAAATAGATGTGAAGCACTTTAGGTAGAAAAAAATGACAGACTAGCGTGAACTGCCGCATAATAGATGGAATAAGATTAAGTAGCCAGGGGGGTCGTTGTAAACGTGATATTTGTAGAAATTATAAATTTCTAATATAAGGATTTTTATAAAAAAAAATACTGTGAATGTGTTGATGGAGATGCGCTCAGTTGGTAGGTAGATCTGATAAAGAAATAGAACGGAGATATGTTCTCCTCTTCCTAATAAAAAGATATAGCATTTTGGGCTGAACAATTTAATTTAACTTATAAATCGGTGGAAATATTTGAAATATTTCCTTGAAATTAACTCTCCTATAAGAACTCGAAGGTTTTCCAAAAAACACCACAACAAAATGGCATCTCAACGAACAAAAAATAAAAAATACTTTCATTCTATTAAAATATTTAAAGCTTACAATTAAAACGGTCGTAAAGACGAATTACGGTTGTAAATGTAAACTGTAAAGTTTTTGATGTGCGTATCATGTTTTACGATCTATAAAAATATATCATCACACTCTCTCAATAGTTAAAACGTAAAAGTATATAAGTTAATAGTTTTGCTAATTTTTTTGATTAATTTTTCAGTCATCAAATTTTCCATTCTTCGCCCAAGTAAAAAAATATTTGTTCATTGATCTCGTTTCTACCATTTTTTGGACTTAAATCCCACTAGCAGCAATACTTATTCATAATCTGTCTGGGCTCTTACACTGACTCTTGATTACTCTCAATTTCAAATATCTGTGAGATACAAAAGAACTGAGCACATCTCACTCACACACATAAAACGAGTGAGATGCAAAATTTTTTATCAGTTTCGCCGCATTTTGTACCTAATAAAGTACAAAATAAAAAAATATTGAATAAGTATTACGACTAAGAGAATCGAAAGTTGATCGTGATAACGTGATGTTGTATTTAAATAAAAATGTTTCCTAGACGCAATAAAGCATGTTTTTGTATTTAAAATTTAGGGCCCACTTCGGCGACCAGTTGGTAATAAAAAAAAATTTACAGCTACCCTCAGAAGTCTCAATTATCGTTTAACTCGCATTAATCTGTAAAAATCTGGATAAATTTAGTGATTCATGTGAATTAAGCGCTAAATAATATCTCTGGGTGTCCAAAACTTCGAATATCTATCCTCAATATTTAAGCAGAAATTTATATGGGATACGTTTTATCCTTATAAAATTTAGTATATCGCTAGAATATTTAGTAAATCGCAGTGGTTTCGTGTTGGATGTAACTGGTCGCCAGTTCGTTACGGGCCTTAGCTGTGACAAGTGTGAAATAGGTCTAGATATTAAAAAAAAGCTAGATATAGTCGAGTCGCATCGCTCGTTTAGACTTAACTAAATTAGGAACATTAACACCAAATAAATATAACGCGTTAATATCGTATGTAGATAATTTAAATGTAAGTTTTCATTTAATTTTCATTTTATATATGAAATATATTGTAATAAAATATAAGTTTATTAAAAATAATCTTATTATAAATATATTTTCGTTTAAAACTTAGCTAAATTTTCGCGTACTTTAAATTTTAAAGACTTTTTTAACCGAACTCTAAAATGCCTTACGCTTTGTACTATAAGATGCAATGTGCGTTTCGTTTAATTTACTTCTCTAACTATAAATATAGAAAAATGTATATATTAACAGGTTTATTATTAGGAAATTAACTAAATTTACATGTTCAAGGTAATTATGTTATTGTGTGAACTGCTTTTTCAATTTTCATTAAAAAATATTTAATTCAATTATATTATATTACTTGATCCTTCGCTCATTTTCTTTTAAGTAATATTTTTTTATTTCACTTGCCAATTATTTTTTAATATCTCTGCTAGTATTTTCATCACTATTTACAAAAAAAAATCACATTCACGTACAAAATATACCAAATAATTTAAAGACGCTCGAGCTCTTAATATATAGGCCAACTAAATCACTAAATAACAAAAGCAGTTGACTCTATAACATCTCAAAAAGAAATAAAAAAAATTAATACCATTTTTATTTAACTATCGTAAAATTTTATCAAAACAAAAAAATAATTATTTTTTACCATTTATAAGCATCGCATGGTCAATAACTTTTACGTAAAGGTCCTAGCATGGACACTGCACTGTAGTTGGGCCTCCAGCACTTATAATGTAAGTAGGACTGCCATTTGGAACTTTTGGAACTTACCGAGAAATGGTAAAACACCAAAATATTAAAGAAATGGTAAAATGTAAGAAATGTTGCTAACTTTACCAAAGAAATGATAAAACTAAAAATGTCAATATCACTTCGTTTTTGACATAGGCAGCCCTACATTTATTACAACTAATTTTCGTTACTAGTTATTCACTGTAAAGTATTTCTAAGAACATAAATGTTCCATATTATGTGTTTTTGATGGATTTCTGCTTTTTTCATTTGAGGAAATGTATAATATATAGATGTATTATTATTATAATGTACTTTTTTAAATAATTCCTTAAAAAAGAATACCATTTACATAAATAAATATATATATATATATATATAATAAAATATATTACATAATATGAAACGTTCATGTTTAAAATTTATTTTATATATAATAGTAATTTTAATATTGTTAACAATAACTAAAGTTAATTCGCTTTAATTTTTAACTAAATAGTTTAAGAATTGTATGTATTGTTGGAATATATTTTTCATAAGATAAAGAAAGATAAAAAAAACAGCACATCACTATTTTTTTTTAATTATTATTCCACACATAGGAAAAAAAAGCTTTTTTTATTCATAACCGTGGAATAAAAAATATTTTATTCTACGATTCTACACAAGCCATAAGAGAGAGCAAGTTGCAACGAAAATATATTTCAACATATGTATATACAAAAACAATATTTTAATATATCCTCCTCACGTTGCGATTGCATATCACGCATAGTAAACTTAGCTATTCTTGTATAGGCTATTAGAATTTTCTTACATATCGCGTTCCTTGCGAATGACTTAAGATTTTAGATAACTAAGCATGTACTTTGACGATTCAATAACTAAAGGAGCCATAAATTTAAAAAATCTAATTAATTATTTATTTCTTCCCAATTTTTCATGACATTCTGTGCGAAGGCACGCGTTCATCAAAAAATATTACCACATAAGTATTTCTCATATTTCGAATACATTATCTGTGTAAAGATCCATTACAAAAAATACTTTCCAATATTTCTCTGGAATAATATCAATTTTTTAATACATTATCTGTGACATGCAGTTATAAATAACTCCTGATTAATTATTTCACCCAATATTTTTCAATAAATTATCTGTGGAAGGCACTCGGTCCTTTTCTAACACTGAGATCGTCATAAGTTAGAAAGAGACAAATATATTTGTAACTAGATTATGTACTACCAAAGTAATATTTATACAATTTAGTTTTTATTCAATGAATTCATATAAAGAATTTTGAATAAGAATAAAAAATATGGCTTCCGTTACTGTTTAACCAATTTTAAAGTATATTAAAAATAAACGTATAAACAGTTGTTATTGGATTGTTTTTAACAGAATGAAAATGCACTTTTAATATCGCTTGAATAACCACCAGTTGTGTCGACGTTGTGGTTGGTACTTCGGAATCTACGTTACTCTTCATTTTAATTAAGTGGCGAATCACTCTCTTCTTCCACATATAAAAAAAAAAACTTGACGAGTGATAAAGCCAAACGCTATATTCATTCATAATTCATTTCTATGACGTATATTCCGAAGCTGAAAATAAAACACAGTGTGACCTGTCTGTTTATTTTTCACATGTTCATTCGTTGGTTCAATGTAAGTTGTGACCGAATATTTGGAAGTGTTTTGGAAAAAAAGTTCAAAAGCCATTTTAAAAAATGGCTCTCAAAGTGGGACTATCTAGTTCAGTAATATGGGCTTTCTGAATTTCATTATCTTCTATTCTTGTTCTATACGGTATAGAAAATTACAAAGTAATAGGATATTTTAAGTAAAAAGGGCAATTTTTAAGCAAACGCTTAAATGCTTGTGGAGTTGCTTTTACAAATTCATCACATCTTCTAAATATTTGGTTCATTTCAGTTTGAAATGGTATAATATTTTATTCTGAATACAGTAAATACACAATTATTTAAAATGAGACAATTATTTAAGTTTCTATACAAATAGAAACTTTTAAAATAATTGTTTCGTTTATTTTTAATAAAATGCTATAACATTTTAAACTAATAAGTGTTATTTTTTTAATTGTTATTGTGTAATATGTATATGATTTCTGTCATTAGAAACCAATCTTCGTAAGAGACCATAATACAAATTATAGAATGGAAATATAGAAAGAGATTGATATACGGTCTTTATCTTTTAACTTTTGGACTCAAGGAAACAAGCTTAAATTTAAGAAAAAATACTAAGATTTTTCAACGATGAAAAATATGACGAAGGAAAAATGTGTAATCCACTTATTTTGTAAAAAAAGTGACTGAAATCAAATACAAATGAATAAAATGTTGTGGATTTGTTATTCTTTGCAGAAATATTATTTTGTGTTATAATAAATTAATAAGTTTATTTATACAATGAATTCTATGATTGTTAAAGAATACACGTGTTTATTCATATATTTATGTGTATAAATAGACAAAAAATTCTATGATTCGGGTTAGTTTTAGTTTATATCTCTTACGAAAGCTCCTTATAATCATTATTAATTCCGAAAAATCTCAATAATTGGTTATCTCAACATCACATCAAACAAACATGGTCTCATTTACATATATTTTTAAAAAGTAATACTTTAATTTAATGCAAATTACAAAAAAACATTAAATTGTGATATAGTCTACACTTTCATAGAAACACTTGAAAAAAAAATCGATATAAGTGTAAAAGTGTACTTAGGTCCCGCGTACGTAATTGTATATACATACATAAATATTTGTGGCAGAGCGTCGCTGACAATAAAACGAGGCAGTATTATTTGAAACGCATATCACCTTAGCAGTAAAAAAATAAGCTTATCGATATATTTTTTTATTTAGCTTCACGCTGTATTTTTAATATGTTTAAATTTTAAGTCGACAGTGTAAAAATATGAAAGTTATATAACTCTTATTTTAATCTTTTATTTGTATACTTAGACCATTTTTTGTATTTTTTCCCATATTTCAACGTGTCGTAGAGTAACGTCGTATCTGATATTCGACTCGTTTACATTACAATAAAATTGTTTAATTTCTTTATTGATCGCACTAAGCCATATAAAAAAATATTTGTTTGTATATACAAAACCGACTGTATTCGACGTTTGACGACAAAATTAATCCATAAATTGTTACATTAGATTATTATAACAGAATTTGTGAATAAATATATAGAATTTTTATGAGGCAGGATAGCCCGCTTAGTAGCAGACTAGAACGGTTGGACGGTAGCTACTAGTTCAAATATGCTACATATCATTGAAATGCATACATTGTTATTATATATATGGGTGTATATATATATATATATATAACAGTATTATATATTTCATCAAAATTGTATGTATGTACTGTACAATTATTGTAATTTACACTATATATGGTGTATAAAATAAGTGAAATATAATTTTAATTAATATATTGCGAATCGACCTCATACTTGCTAAGGTGATGCATAATAAAAGCGATTTTCGATTATTAAAAGTGCCATATTTATAGATATTGTTATTGGTATTTGTTTTATTTCTTCCCCATCATGTTTTTAATTGAAAAAATATTTCTTTATTTCTTATTTGAACGAAAAATATAGTCAATTTATATTAAAGTTAAGACTTGGCATTAATTGAAAGAATATATCATATATATATATATAGATATATATAAAATAAATATCGAGGTGTAACACAATGACGCTTTGTCTAATAGTCGAAGGAAATTAAAATAATATAAATATAATCATTCCCTAAGTCCGGATCGAACCCACAACCGTCGCGTCAGTGATCAGACGTTTCATGAACGAACCTATATTCACTAAAGACTAATAGTATACCTGAATTCTGTTCATTCCTTAAAAAGGATTCATACCCATAATCCTCATACATACATACCCAACACATAAAAAAAAACCTTTATATGGGATTTAAAAAAATAAGTTTTTCATACACATGTTTTAATGATATTACATGAAAATATTTGTCTATTTTTTTTCAATAACATTGGTGACTACATTCACTGTACATATTTATATATGAGGAGAGAGAACACTACCTCTAAAAGGGACTTGGAAGGTAAGTCTTTAATCTGTTTACTACTGAACAATTTTTACTATTAAATGCGTATATTAGAAATGACAAATAATATCATAATATATATATAAAAATATTTTTAACACTAAACTTGCTAAAATTAAAAAATTCGTATTTCTTTTTTTGAAATCTCACGAAAAATATATATTATTAATTTTAAAACTAATTTCAACTGTGACTACGGAGACCATTAAGCTAGGAGTTATGTTAGTTTTAAGAATACACGCTGAATGCATGAATGGAGGTTTAGGTTAGATCTAAATATTTTTCTATTTTTACATCTAGACATAAGATGTAGGTAGGCAATGTTACAACTTATAAGTTTACATTATTGTTGTCAAAAATCACTGAAAATATAAAATATTCTATATATTTTATGAAAAGGCTTTGACTGACCATAATGCATGTTTGTGAATTAGTTCGAGAAATTCACCGTCGAGTTTTAAAACTCAACAAGGTTTAAACCCAATTTCCACAGCGAAAGAGAAATGAAGAGAATAGCACAATGGACACTTTTTAAGTAAAATAATTATGCTAAAATAAATATTTTTTCAAAAACGATAAATTTCGATTTCATTTTGAATATTTTCAGTGATTTTTAGCCATTACATATACCAATTTTATTGGTTAAATACAATATTTATTTAGTACTATTACAATTCGAACGTCTAGTGAACAATGAACACGCAGTGTGGTTACTTACATTTAAATTGGACTTTAAAAAAATTTCGGACTATAGATTAAAAAATTATAATACTTATAAAAAAATATAATTTCTATCGAATAAAAAAAATACTGACATTTTTTCTTATTTTTATTTTTGCGTATAAAATAGCCCAATCCTGTAGCGAACGCGGTGAAAACACTCATTGTGTGTAAATCACAAAATTGAAGCTGCATGTATACTGCGAGATGTTATTAAAAAAATCATAACAATGAAATATATTTTATGATTAAGATATAAAAAGTAAATTGTCTCAAAAAGAAAAAATCAACGAAAAGGAAAAATAAAAAAAGTGAAATATAAATGATAATAGACATTTATTCATTGCAGATAGATAAGTGAAATCGTTATTTCTATTTCAGATACATATAATTACACTTAAAATATGCATATATATACGTTTAAATAAGCAACATTTTATAGAAAAATAAAAATATTTTCGCTTATTATTAAAGAACACTAAAAAAAACCAAGGCATATCACATTAGTTATTAGGTGATACATATCGCTTATTACAATTACGTAGAACCTCTTTCCGAATAATTTAGAAACATATAAAAGATATATAAGTGTTGTTTTTCTAGTTTTTTTAAAAACGTTAATCACTTCTGATTTCTAATATTATGCTCTGTGTATTAGCAGCTTAAACGCATTACCTAAAAGTAGGGGGGTAAATTAAGAATGTAGTGCGTTAACGAGGCGACCTAGGCGCATAGGTACATGGATTCGATTTCCATTCAGGTGATTCTCACAGAAAGTGCTGCATTAAACTCAGAAATTCTACACGCAATGCCTCAAAAATTCAGCGGAAAGTGGGGAACGGACGTCTTAACACTCGGTCTCTGCCTACCTTGATTTATACGGGAAACATCGTAAAACTGATTTTATTAGTGTCTTAACAATATGTAACAAAAAAGCAAACATACAGAACCTCGTCTATATATATGTATATATTAAATATGTATATTCGAAAAATATAATATATTATATTTAAAACACAATATGGCGTAACATATTACTATCACAAGTAAAAAATATTAGTAACTGCCAAAAACATCTTATAATTAAGTTAACAAAAAATACATAATTGAATATTATTATTTAACGTAATTTTTTATTTATATTAGAAAATAAACACTTAACTAATGTATAAGCATTACTAATATAGGATTTGAACCTACTGACACTAATATAGATTATAAATTTTAGGGCAGTTGTGGCGCTGGGCCACAAGTGTGCGAGTGTAAATTCGACAGGTGTTCGATTCTTACTCGAGGAGATGAAATATTTTCATTTACTCGATCTGGTACTTAATAATGCCTTGGAGGAAATTGGAGAACGGTATTAATGAGAATAGGGTTCCCAGGCTCCCCCTGCCTACCCTCCTATATGGATAGGTGCTAATTATGTACCAGTTACTCTTTAAATATCGTGACTGTCGATTTGTCGAAACCAAATTCATGGAAAAATATTTATTAAAAAAAAAACTAAATTTTGTTTCTACTAAACTATTTAAAGTCATCTTTTCAATGATTGAAACTTAATTAAAAAAATTGTATTTCTTCATATTTTTCAATAACAATAGGACAAAATAATAAAAAATGATAAAAAAAAGTATTTTTATTAAAAATCTCATTCAATCTTCACCATAAATATATATATATTATATCATATTGTCTAATAATCCCTATAATTATTACTAAATTTAAAGCATTGTTACAATTACAAAAAATATTTATTAATATACAACTGTTACCGTACTCGTTAATAATAATAACTATACGAGTATGTGTGTACTGTTAGTTACGACTTAAAACTTTGTAAATATATTATAGGTTCTTTTTGTGAAAATTAGATACTTAAAAAAATGTAAGAAAGAAACTGTTAGTATGTCTGTGTATATATTTATATATAATTATAATTTATTTAGTAATTTTAATTCTTTTTTACTATTTTAGGTATTTAAGCCGGTTATATTAAACTACTCATTATTTAATTTAGAGCTGGATGGATAAATTGTGAATTTTGTTTTTTTTTTAAGTTAAATAATAAAAAAAAACAACACTAAAGATACAAAAAAAATCAAAGATCAAAAAATATTCAGCCTCATAAGAAAAATTGCGATAATTTCTTTGCCCATAATACATAAAAGATTATACAGATTAAATAGTTAAATATACATATCATAATAATTAAAAAATATATAAATACTCTACATTATTAAAACATCGACAGTACTTAGATCAAATAACACTACTTTAAGCCAAAAAAAAAAAAACAATTTACAATACATATTGAGACCAAAAATCACTTAAAAACTAAAAAAAAGACAGATTCAAAAATAATCAGCCTCACGAAAAAATTTTTTTATACAATATTACAGATATTATACATTATAAACAGGATAATATAGTTTTATTCATATAATATTACAACATCTACAGTACCTAGGTCGGGCGCCGCTACTCGTAACTGGAGGGGTTACTGGAGCAAAATAGGCATGTACTCGAATATTTGGTAGATGATTCTGGAAATAAAAATAGTATTTGATATTTTTTTTCAGTTATTTAGAAAGAAATTGAAGGAAGAATTTTTAAAAAGCCAGAAGCTTAGTCATCATTGTCGCTTGACATAATCTCACTAGCATTTATAATTGTAAAACCTTTCCGTTCTCACTAAGACACTTCGTTACCCACTTTCCGTCGAGTTCTCGGCGGAACTCTACGCGCGTCACCGAGCTTTGCAAAAAAATATTAACATATAAATAAAATATATTGAATTTGGAACCGTCTTTATTATTCTAACAGCGTTCTTTATAACCATAACTCACGAACCCACTACCAAAGAATATCATTCTAGAAAAAAACAAACCTTTACTTCACAGACCATACATAGTGATTTTTTTTTTATTTTCAATCTATCTAAAAAAAAGAAGGGCAAAAAAGGGCTTCATTTATGAAATCGATACTCATACTAAAGCTTTGGTGAAAAAGAAACTAAGAAAAAAGGTGAAAAAAGAAAAAAAAACTAAATCTACTCTATTTAAACTTGTTCAATTTTTTTTAACAATTCTAGATTTCTTCACAAAATCGATCCCCACTCACCCTAAGTTTGCGTATAGCGTTCCTGGTGACCATCTGACAGTCGTACAGTTCTATAAGCTGCAGATTGTGACACGAGATGAGATGTTCTAGCGCACCGTCTGTTACAAGTGGACAGTTATCTAAACCTGAAAAATAAAAATATACTAATCAACGAATGAGGGAAAATATAAAATTAGGTCAAGCCATATCCCACATATAACCACAGACTAGACACAGAGAGAGAACTTAGTGACACACTCCACGCACCGCCTAATTTACGAGACGTCGTTTCTTGAGAGGCGGATTTAACGCCGCCCTTTGTCTACCAGAATGAACAAATTAAAATAACTAAAAAAAGCACTATTTAAAAAATATATCTCACCAAGCACAGTGAGGTGTTCAGCGGCACACGGCGACATCGACAGCTGCTTGATGCCGTAGTCCGTTATCAATTCACAGTGTGATAGGGTCTGATAACAAATAACATATACATATTATAAACTTAAGAATTATTAATATTATAAATTTTATATTATAAACATTTGCTAAGACTTAGGTATGGAGTATAAATTCCAGTCCGGATTTAAATTCAGAATATAAGAGGGCAGGGGTAAAACAGATATGACATATTTTTAGAATTTTCCAAGCCCTATTCAGTATTCAGCAAAAAAAATTAGATTTTTATCAAGATATGAACCCATGCACTCTGACCATTATAGAAATATAATAAACAATAAAAACCCTTGTTGTAAGTAATAAACAATAAAAACCTTTGTTATCCACTCGACAAAATGAACTTTTTAAATTTCTTTCCGGCATTCGAAAACTTGGTCAGTCTCAATTTTATTTCTTAACACTTTCGTTCTATTTTCCCTCTCCCTACTGCTAAAATAATCTTCAGATGGCAGTAAACTCAGCGGGAAGTGCAGACTTATTCCACTTAAATAGTATCATAAAAAGGTTGATTTTTACCAGTTTCTCAAGCCGCGGGCATCCCATGGCCAAATGAACGAGAGTAGTGTCCGTTATAAGGACGCACTCTTCCAAGTCCATTCGTTCTAGCATTCTGCAACTCTGGAATAAGTAATATATAACCTAATATATATTATTATATACCGAACCATTAAATTAATTATATTTCTTATGTTTTAAATACCATAGAAAATATATATAATTTTAATGTTGTGGGTTGAAATTTGAATTTGGGAGAAAATATAATTTACATATAGGCACAATTGAAGGGTCCTGTTGTACGAAAAAATTTTTAGTTCAATAAAATGTAATTTTCCCATTTTCGCGTGCAAATAAAAACTTTAACTCTGGCCAAGCCATAAAAGCCAGCATTAGGAAAATAATAGCTTAGCTAGACCAGTTTATATTTTTTCTTACAGTTTACATTTTTGACTTTCATAGGGTTAAAAATAAAGGTAACACGGAAAAAAGTAAAACAAATACAAAAGAACGACAAACTTAATTTTAAATTCGTAAAGGGTAAAAAAAATACACAATAAAGAATTCTTAAGTTACCAAAATGGAAAGCCTAGCTTCCCAAGATGAAAAAACCCTAAATTCCCACACACTCACCCTAGCCAAAGCCTGGAACCCGGCATCAGTGAGGTGGGCGCACTGCGCCAGCTCGAGGGTCACCAGTTCGGGGCAATGCGCCGCGATGGCGCTCAACGCCGCGTCCGTCAGCCGAGAACATCCCGATACGCATAGGCGTCGCATGGACGGGCCGAGTTTTGATATTGATTCGTCAGTTAAGTTCTGAAAGGGCAGTGGGTTTTATTTCGTAGTTAGGAATTAATTGTAAGAGGTGGTTGCGGGTTTGATTTTAGTTATTTTCTTTTTTCTGCTTTGGTAAAACGCAAACAAAAGGAGGCGTTAAGTTTCTTTACTCAACACACATAATTTCTCAAATTCGCACAAAACAGAGAACTAAGAGTTTTGGCACTAAGTGCATAATTTGCTGTGTGCAAGGTTTAGTTGAACCAACGTATATCAGAAAAGATGTAGGTTATATTGTCATGGTTAGAGATTTTTTTTAACTTTAAGCTGTAGCCGCATATACGTATAAAGTGGGCAGAGAGAACCTGGACTCACGGAGTCCACGACCGGCCTCATGGTCAGGGTTACCTAGAACTACTATTTTATTAAACTATTGGGGTACTATTTTAGCATAAGTCCCTGCTTCCTACTGAAGCTGGTTTACGCTTGTGCGTGCGAATATAACCGCAACAGGTTGTAGCTTCGATTGGCGGTTTTAATAATTTAATCTCTTCGTTCTAGTAACGAGGTACAAGTTATTTTACACCATTAAAATTAATTATATACTTACGTCACATCCCTGTACATTAAGAACTTCTAAGTCTGGGCAATATGTCGCTAAGCAGGAGACCGCCTTGTCGTTTACGTTTTTACATCCTAGAACGAAAACATACATTATTATTACTAAGGACGGTGGTTGCGGGTTTTAATAATAAAAATAATACTAATAGTGGTTCGAGTTACGTAAATAACAAGGAAAGTTATTGACACTAACACCCAAAAATTTATTTACAACTGCTCTTTAAAATAAAATAAATCTTACAATTCTTTCTCCAACTCATATTCATATTATAATTTCTATCATATTCATATAACCCACTCTGCCCTCAAATAAAAAGTCACATACATACCTCTACATATAAAACTCTTTAGTTTAGGACATCCGCGGGCTAAGGCTTCGACGCCATTTTCCGTTATTGATTGACACCAAGATAAGTTCACATGTGTAAGAAGCTGAAATTGCCAAAAAAATACTTTATTAAAATATAAAAATGATTGACTGGTCTTGGGTGTCTGCAGCGAGTGTGCGACTGTAAACATTATGGTTGTGGGTTCGACTCGAGGATTGAAGTTGTAACGGACGGATATATACGGTATACCGTGAGGAGAGCCGCATGCTACCGAGCCGTGTCTTTGTTTAAACTAATATTTTCACTATGACTATTACACATTTTTAATCATATTTTAATAACTATTTATTGTATAAATTTACAAATTATACATATATTTACTATTAGAAAACAATGAAAAATGCTGTAATGATTACGAAATTTACTTATGTACTGTTATGTATTCCTTATGTATTACGAAATTTATTTATGTATGACGTCGCGACACGACACGCAACTGACAACTTTTACACGTCGTGTCGAGTCATCAATCCTCGCTTTGGTGATAAAACAGTGCGGCGTTGAGACGAGCAGAACGGAGGGTTAACACCGGGTACCCTCTGCTTACTCTGCTAATGCGGGATACTCGACTATAAGCGTGAAGGCATTTTTTAACATATTTAAAAAGCTATTGTAGTATAGTGGAACAGTGACTGGCTGTATACACAATTTATGTAAATTCTACCTACATTAGAAAAATTTAATTTATATTTTTCACGTTTTGGTATACTTACTTAAAATTCAGCGTCATGTCGTCACTCTACATGTTAATAAAGACACAAATATTTTTACAGCTGGGACTTGATCCTGCTGTCGTTTTATATAGTTAAAGTTTTTACACAAGCACATTTAAATAAGATTAGTATTAAATAATTATAAAAGAATACTTACAGGGCATCCATCTGATAAGGCTTTTAACGATATATCTGTTATACTTGGACACGAGTCGAGGTTTATTCTAAAAAGAATAAGTTGTAAATTTTATATGTAAAATATAGAAGAGAAACACAAAAGAGAAATTTGCTTATGTATATATAAATATAAGCAAATTTTTCGTCATGGTTTAATAAGCAAAGTTGATGAAAGAAATAACCATTTTAAAATGGTTGATACTAATACTATATGTATGTAAGTGCAATAGAGCCTCAGAGTAAAAACAACCCTGAAGTTAATATAGCTGTAGATGTCGGCACGGACTTGATTTTAAATTATTTTTGCATGTTTTGTACCCGAGCGCGAGTGCACAATGCGCAAAAGAAAGAAAATGTAACTTCAGAGCGGCCACAACTGGCGAGTCGAACGTACTGTATTAAGAAGTCATACATTATACATACTTTTGTAATTTCCCGCACTTCCTGCCAAGTGCTTGACAAGCTTGGTCTGTAAGCTTCTTACATTTGTTCAGGTTCAAATCCTCTATGTTCGGACATGACTGCAGAGGAAATAAAAATACTTTAAAACTGTATTTGTATTTAAAACTATATTTCTGAAACAGCTTTTTTTTATTATCTTTTACGCTGTATTCTGAAGATACTCCGCTTGCAGTTTGACACGTCCATTTCTTACTTTCCGCGGAATTTTGGAGGCACCACGTCTTGAGTGGCGGAACTTAACGCCACAATTTGCCTCGTTACCAGAGCAAAGAAATGAATATATTAAATATTTCATTTCCTGGAGTAGGAATCGAACTCACAATCTGTCGCAGTCGACTGTAATTACAGTCACACTCTTGTGGTCATGCGCCACGACTGGCCTAAAACAGCTTTTCTTAAAAATACATTAAATTATATGTAGGTGAAGTATATAAACCTCTAAAGCTAAACTCTCACTACTCTAAAAAACGTGTTTTAAACCTGCAAAATAATTTAATAAAAAAATCCAAATCAGCGGGAATTGAACCGGTTACCTGCGCCAAAGACTTTATAGAACCATCAGCGATACTCTCACATCCTCTCAACGAAAGCTGTCTGAGGAAACCACCGCAACGTTGCGATATATTCTCTATTACAGGACCCTATAAACAATAGAAAAATACTTTTTTAGCTTCAAGCTATATCCCGCGCCTAGCAGGGTAGGCGAAGGAAATTTTCGCCAAATTCCACAGTCTTTACCTCGTTACCTTTTTTTTAAAATTTTTTTATTTTAATACGTTTTTGATTTTTTTTTCAGTTTAGAGGATGAATTCTAAAAACTATGAAACACGTGTTCAATGAAATATTTTAAAATCTAAATTTCAAATTATAAAAATCGGTCTACCCCTATTTTATTCCTTTAGGGTTTTTCAACATCCCTTCTTAGTGGGTGTCCACATTACAGTAATAAACATCTGTTCAAATTTCACGTTTCTCATGTTACCTCAGTCAGTGAGAACATCTCCTTTTATATATATAGATTATTGTCACGGGTAGAAGGTTCGCGTACTACTGCAAAGTGCTCGAAACGTTGTGTTTCCAAAATTAATCATCAATAATTAAGGAGTTCTGAGAAAGAGAGAATCATAGAAAAATGTTTAAAAGTAGTGAAAATCGAAAACCTCACCTCTACGTCTCTTTGAAAGTCAAACAAATCTATTCTTTGCCAATTAGAGCCATCAAGAGCAAGGATATTCCATAGTTTTGATACCTGCAAAAGAATTTAAAAAAACATTCAAATATAGAAAAAATAATTAAATTTTAAACTATATTAAAATGAGATTGCTTCACATTTAATAATTTAAGCAGGTTAACCAGAAGAAACCTAGTATGATACATTGCCATGCCCTGTTGATTGTTAGGAACATTTGTCTTGTTACTAGAGCTAGGACAACAAAAATTTTAAATAGTGGAAATTGACTGAAATCTAGTGAAATTGGGTTTTATATTCCATTAAAAAAAGCAATATGTTCAAAATATATTTGGTAAATATCGGCCACATAAATAGTATAATTTCTCAATAAATAGCGAAGGATATGCAAAACTAAAAAAAAAAAATCTCCAAAATGGGCCCCCAAGTGGAAATTGAACCAACAGCCATCACGTTCACAGTCACACATTGTCCCATTGTGCCATGGTGCATGAACTTTAACTACATACCTAATTTATTTTTTGATAAACATAAATAAATTGATTATATGTAGATAAAATTAATTAAGTACAAAATAAAATGAGGCCAATGAACTTAAACTAACAAATACACTCATATCTCAGCTAGCTAACTCAATAATTCAATTTACTAGAATACATTTTTTTACTAGAGAAAGCAAAGAGATTCATTACTATATTTTTCCCCTAGTCTGAGACCATATATTGCAGACTCTTGCCTGTATTAGAGACATTGTATACTGTATGGTGGAAAACCATAGTTTCATATTTTATAGCAAGTTAATAGAACTAATTAATTTTCCAAATTTCGCAACTACTCAGTTGGGTATATGAGTTGAATTTCAACTAGATGTCTCCAACCGTTCTTGAATTTATTTATGGCTCTTGACACAGAGACACATGGATGGACAACAAAGTGATCTTATAAGGGTTCTTTATCTTTCTAAAAATGGAGTGTGTTCTAAAAATTGTGTAAATGTATAAACAAAATGTGGGACCATGCATGCAAGAAAAAAATAGTTAATGTTTCATACCTGAGCACATCTGCATAGTGAAACCACATCTAAATAAGATAATATGCGTAGCAATAACTCTTTGGGTAGCTTTTTGTTTATGTGATTCTCATCCTCATGGGAGAACCGAGATATCTGTAATTATAAACAAAAATACATATTGAATATAATTAAATATAAATTTTGATTTTGATGTAATATTTGATGTTTAAAGAAGTTAATTAACATAATACAATAATTTAATTTGGTATTTCTTGTTACTTCAAAAAAGGAGCATAATGCACAACTAAAATCACACTAATTCCTACTAATATTATGAAAGTAAACCTTTTTGAGAATGAATATATATTTCACTTTCACATAAAAACAACTGAACAAGTTCAAACATAACTTTATAGAAACATAGCTTATATATCAAAATAAAACATGCTATAATTTGTGTATATTTTGTATATATAATAAAACAGTATATTTAAGACGTATATTTAAGTAAAGTGTTCGAGTCATTAGTAAACATATAATACAATATATATATACAGTAGAAACATAATGCACTAAAGTATGTTTATCAAAATACACTTAAGAAATCTTTTGTTTTAAAAATTCAATATTGATTAACACTTTTAGATTTGTAAACTGTTATCTTAAAACAAAATATTACCTGTTACCTATCATTATCAAAATTAATTATTAACTAATTACTTACAACCATAATATGACTTATAAGTAAAAAAGGCAACAAGGTATAACTAATTATTATACCATAAACTAATTGTTCAACTGCAATTACTAGATACATTAGAAATTAATATACAAATGCAATTACTAGACACATTACAAGCCAATTAATATAAATAAACACAAAATCAATATAAAATAATCATACTAACAGTATTTTTAGATAGAAACATTGTATCTAAAAATACTATGTAACTAATATATATATTTTAACTATTTCCAAGTCTAAATGAGCAATGTCTTCACATAACGGTAATAAGTTTAGCGAACTTACGAGGTGACTGAACTTCTTGATTATATTAAATATCCAATTTAAATTTATCATCGCATGTGATAAACAAAAGAATAAATAAATATGTACATAAATAGATTGTCTAGTATGTTACTTAAAGTAAATATTAAATGGCTTACAAGTAAATAAGAAATGTAATTAGCGTTTATGAACAAAGAAAATTGTTATAGATATATAATATATCTATAATATAATGTCAGCTGTTATACAAAATGAAAACACAAACAAAAACGCAAATAGATATCTCACCTCGAATTTGTTCCTACCGGAATATGTCATAATCGGGAACGGCGTCACCTTAGCCACAGTGTCGAATTTCTATTATCGTCGCTTTATACTTAAAATAATAAACAATTACTATAAAATAGCAAATATGGTGGATATTTGATTTTTGTAGCCGATGCGCTTTACTCCGTTGTTCGACTAATGTGTCGTTCTTTACTTTCATTGACAGACATTTTAATGATTATCGTTTTTTGTATTGATAAAATTTAAACGTCATTTGTTTGTTTATTTATATTATTACTAGTTTATTGATTAAGAGATAATGTTCTGTTTATATATAGCTTTTTATTTATAGGCACATAAGTTGAGTATTTTGATAATTTCTGAACTTATCTGTTTTGACGTCTTAGTTATTACAACAGATTAATTATATTAATGTCAAACGTGACGGTTGAATAAGGCTATTTCACATGAGAAAATATGAAGGAATTTTATTTAAAATGTAAGGTTAATTTTAAGTGTAGTAATTGGTTTTATTCTTGTTTTGTGAGTTGCATATTTTTATGGTCGATGTTATATTAAGGGAATTAAATAAATTAGAATTTTCTTATGTATGAAATATTTATTATTTGCTTAACATTAATAATATTTTATAACTTATCAGTCTTGATTTCAATAAAAACAATAATTGAGTTCTAAGCCAATGTGTGAATTTCATAATAATATATTTACTTCTCAACTTTCATGATTGACTTATTCTATTATGATTATTTACTAACAGCTTAAAACTCCGAAGCCATAATCATTATTGAAATATTAAAATGGAACACTTATCGAAACAAGGATAAAAAAACATATAATTTTAATTATTTTGGAGTCTTAACGAACGGATCCGGTATGGGAATTTCAACTTTTTCAAATGGATAATATGGATGCGTTTGCCAAAACGATGGGAACGTGTATCTTTTGTGCGTTTCAAATTTGTTTATTGCCTGAATCTCTTCCGATGTGAGCGAGAAGTCGAAGATGTCGATGTTTTCTTTCAAATGCGTGTATTTGACCGTTTTGGGTATAGGTACTATATTTCTATCCACCTGTAAAATTTGGTAAAATTGAGCACTTGATGTATCTTTTAGTAATGAATAATATCTGAAAAATAATATTTGATAGAAGATTTCTTAATATAAGAACTAAGTAATTAAGTACTGGAATTTTGAAAAGTTCATTGTCGAAAATATTAAGAAAAATGGAATATTAAACAAAAAGGAACTAATAGGTACTAATATATTTATGAAAAACGATAAGAATTAAAAGATATAGAATAGTTTTCATTTAACTATTAATATTATTTGAACTGATTTATATAGTGGCAATTAAAAATTAATATACTTTTGTACTATTCACACTCACCAGCCATCTCAGAACCACTTGGGGCGTAGTTTTTTTATATTTTTTAGCAATTTCAGTCAGTATTGGGTTATCGACCCTGGGTCCAGTGAACATCATGCCAAATCTCATTACCAAAGAACCAAATGGACTATAGCCCATTACTACAATGCCTTGAGACTGAGCGTAACTTACTAGCTCTATTTGAATCATCTGTGGATGAATCTGAAATTTATAAAATATAAAATTATGAATACTTAAATAATATAAAACGGGGACTGTTGTGGCGTAGTCAACTGTGTGTATGTATGTGTGGGTGCGTGTGTCAAATGTGATGGTTATGGGTAGGACAGCTACTCGAGGAAATTATTATATTTAGATTATTTAATTTTTTCTGCTCCATTAAAGAAAGTATGGTCTTGAATTCTGGTCTTTCAACATTCAATGTCTTGAAAATTATTATTTATTTATCATTCATTAGATTCCCTCTGCCTTACCGGTGCTATGTGGGAAAACTCATGAAAAAAAAATCACACTCCCACACGTTATATACTTTTTTTTAGTTACTTTATTTATACCTCAATTTGTAAAGCTGTAGGCTTTATATTGCTTTGCTTGATAACGCGTTCTAATTGTTCCTTATTAAAATTGGAAACACCAATAGATTTGACGAGACCTAATTGCACAGCGTCTTCCATTCCCCGCCACGTTTCCATATAATCAGTTTCACAATGAGTGTAGTCCTCCTGATTATAGCGTAAAAAAATTTTGCTCGTTAGTCAATCGTATCTGTATTTAAATTCTATTAAATCAATTCATAAATACAAAAAAATACAATAAAATATAATTTTATGTGTATAGAATATAATTATTATTGGCGATATTGATAATTAAATAGCCAATTTTAGATCTTACCCTTAGAAGAAGAAAATGTAAAGCACAGACATAATATCAATAAAAGAACGTTTAAAGTAATTAAACAGACTTAAAATATCTGTAAATTAATTAATTATCTATATTCTATGTCTTAACTCTAGAATTGTGATAAATATTCGATTTCAGCAGCGATTTTAATGGACTTTTGTTATTTCATAAATTGAAATGTACATATTTAATTTAAAGACTAATCTCAATTTAATTTCTGTGAATTTTTTTTAAAGTCGCTTTAATAAATTAGTCTTATCTAATTACATTCAAACATTACACATGTCTGAGGCTGGTCGTGGCGCAGTGGTACAAATTGTGCTGCACAATCGACTGGTTGTGGGTTCGATTCCCACTCGAGGAAAGAAAATATTTATTTATGTTTTCATTTCTTCGCTCTGGTGAAGTCAGCCGTGTGGTCCCGGCTTAGAATAGGATCACCCTGGTACTGTCGGTGTCGTAAGAGGCGACTAAAGTACGGGTGGTAGAGTCACGTCGCCAGTAATGGCAACACGCATGGGCAGACTCGACCGGATTAATACTACCCCCGGCATTTAAAACCAGCGTGAAGTAGTGGCTCTTGCCACTGCGTTTCGTATTAGGTAATGCTGGGCCCCGGCGCCCAACATCCTCCACCTTAAAGGCCGGCAACAAAGCTGTGGCTCCTCTGGTGTTGCATGGGGTCGTGGGCGGCGGTGATCACTTACCATCAGGTGACCCGAACGCTCGTTTGCCTTGTCCTCTCCCATAAAAAAAAAAAAACACATGCCAGCCATGTAAATAAAAAGATTAAAAAAAGTACTTACATTTAAACCCATAGGCCAGTGCATAAGAAATAAATCGACATAGCTTAGCCCCATTTTATGAAGTGAGTCTATTATTGATTGCACAACTTGCTCTCGTTTATGTGAAGTGTTCCATAGCTAAAAAATTTAAGACATTACTGAATATAAAAATATCTGTTTTATTTATTAAATAGTATAAGTCATGTAGCTAACTCAAAAAACCATGGAGCTCTCAAATTTCCAATATAGATATTACATTCGTAACAAATTCATAAAAATCTTATCTACAACATTATTACCTTAGTTGTTATAAACACATTCTCTCGTTTCACGACGCCTTGGTCGATTTTAATTCTGACAGCTTCTCCTATTTCTTCCTCAGTGCCATATATAAAAGCTGTATCAAAATGTCTATAGCCTATATCTATAGCTTGCATGATGACATCTCGAAGGCGTTTATTGTGTGACTTTATCATGCCATTCTGTTATTGTAATAAAATATATAACAATAATAAAAAAATATATAAATATCTTATTTAATTTAATTATTATATTTTAATTTCAAAGAAATGATTAGGACGAATCTAATGATATCTCAATTATGTAAGCCCGTTCAGCGATCTTGGAGATATGAGGTAATAAAGAATATTATATACATACATACAAGATACGCGTGAAATACATAACCCTCCCTTAGCAGTCGAGAATAATTAAATTTGAAAATTTTTGAAAATTTTAAGAAATAATCATGCTTATATCCAAGTTCTGTGCGTGGAATGAAGACCTAATATTAAAATATTTTTTATTATTTAAAATCCGTAATTTAACAAATTATTTCAATTTGCTTCTTAAGTCTTATTATTGAAAAGCAATGATTTCGCCAGAAAATATTTCAAAAAATAAATAATTTTAAAATAAATATTTTTGCTTTGTAATTTATATGCTGTACGCTCTAATGTGTGTAGGTTCAATCCGCTCAAGGAAACGAATTATTTTAGTTTTCTTGCTCTGACAACAACAGGAGTAGCCGCGATGTTGAGTTCTGTCGCCCAAAGCAATGGGAAACGGATTCCAATATCAATAGCTTATCTCTGACAATCCTCCTATAGACCGAATATAGCTGAAAAATTACAAATAAATACAAAGTAATACATCTATAAAATGCATTTTACTTACCTGATCAAATCCAAGATATGTTCCGAGAGCGAGAGCAGGCATTTCTTTTCCATTATTCAACCTATATAAAGGGATATTTGCACAAACTGGAGACATCTAAAAAATAATATTAATAAACTATAATACGAATCCTAATTTTTATTACAATAGAACAAGCTTCGCATCCACTATCGGAGTTCCTCTCTCTATCTTAAGACAATGTTACACGTACAATTTAGTGATTGAAGTAATTAAAATTATATTTTTAAACGTCTTATGGAATTCCGTAGTTAAAATACAGAAAAAAAACATAAGAACTTTTTAATATATTCTTATATTAACATTGTTAAAATAGAAGTTTTATTTCACGAACTAAACTAACTATACGAGTATATAAAAAATGAATGTCAAAGCGAATAATTTTAAAGTGAACTGCCCTCTATATAATAATAGCTGACTCATTAGGTAGCAAATTGAGTATCCGATTACAATTATAGGTCGTCGTTCATTCAATAATGTATAATGATTATGAATTTGAGGCGGCTGTGGTGCGCGGCACAGTATCTGTTTGTAAACGCGGCGATTGTAGGTTCAAATCCCATTTGTAAGCATGAATCATTGTAGCTCTGGTAGCAAGACGAAGAGTTCTGCCACTTAAAACACAATATCTCGAAGAAAGGTGTGTGGGGAATAGTGTCCTGACATTGGGTTCCCTCAGTCTACTCTGTCTGTTTTGTTTTTAGTGCTATTTGTTTCTCAATATACCTAGATTTTGTGATACAAAGATTTATTTTAAGACGAAAAGTTTGCCTTGTGGGTAAAAATAAAAAAAAGCAGTTACTCATTTTATCCCGCATTAAATAGAGCAGGCAGAGTTCGTTCTCTATTTTCCGTGAGATTTTCGACACATTGGATTTTGAGGCGTAACTCAACGCCGCACTTTTTGTTACCAGAAAAAGAGGTATAATAGGTTGATTAGTCGTTCTCAAGACTGGGACTCAAAAGATGAATAATAATATAAATATTTAACGAAATAACTTACCAAATAGAAGATAATAATATTTAGTAGCTTCCATTTTGTAGAAACGTCCATTTTGTATATCAGAAACTGTTAAACTGTGGTCCCGATCCACCTACGATATTTATTCGTGCGTTATCTCTCGTACAAAATATTATAATGAACTTTATATTTCAAAAATTGCCCCTTATCAATTGAAAGATTGAATGCCTAGTTGCGTGGACTTAACTGAAGGAATTTATAACGACAATTTAAAAAAAAATTGGTTATTAGTTCTATACCCATTACCCATCTTGACTTGATACGTTCTTTTAACCCTGCTATATATATGATATATATATGTTTTATATGGGAGAGGGGTATCAAAGGTTATCTTAAACGCCGTTATTGAATTTATCTAAAAATATATATTCTTTTTTTTTTTTTAAAAGTCGGTTATATAATTTGAACTTGACATAATTGAAGAACTTGAACACATAATTAATATAAAATTTATTGGTCGCATAATATTGATAAAAATAACTATACTACACTAAAATAAGAATATCAATCAATCTATCGTTCTGTATGGCTCAAATTTTTATATTTTAATATATATACTTACGTATATTACTATAGACAATATATATTTTATAATTAATTATTTTATGATATATTATATTTGCAAGTTAGTGTACATTCAGTTTGTATATAGTATGGTCAATGAGTCGTGGCTTCCTTGAAGTTGGCTGTACAGACTTGATTTTATAATTAATCTAACTTTTGATTATTTTCCTGACGAGTTTTCAATGCGCAAAAGTTTTGGTGGATTTTATATGCTATTAAATTGATATTAAACGGAAATATTCCTTTTTAGCTTTCATCTGGATCGCTTCGATTTAAAAAATAGCAGAAATTGAGGCAAAGTGTGACAAGTTACCTCAAGTTTCATAATTAAACATTACAGATAGGTACGACCACAGCAAAAATATGTATCTAATACAAATATTAATTTAATTTTTTACGATATGACTATCAGTTGGTGATGCTGTTTACTCACAAGCTATGGTCAAATAATCACTTGATGATAAAATGTAAAAGGTCTATGACCTCAAACCCATAGCTATCTTACAGCAAGATGAACGTGAAAGGCAAAAAGAGAGATGCGATGTAAATTAATTATTGAAAAATTAACTTTGATTTGAGTATAATAGAGGCACGGGTTCAATTTTAAATTTTCTTAACAATTATTTTTATGTCAGAGACGCCAACAATGTAAGTTGTATGCGCGCGTACAATAAGGAGGTATTGTACTAGGAGGAGCTAGGGATGAGACAGAGGGAACCTTGTTTTCAGTCACTCCAGTCCTCAAAACAAGGTTCCCTCGTTCCCAGCGTAAAGCTTAAAAAAAAGCAGTACGTATAATTTTTTTTAAACGATTTATGCAAACATTTTTTGAAGTAAATCGCCGGATACAAAGTTTGCAGTTTGTTTTTAAACAAGGCGGTTTAGTGTTTTTTAGATAGTGGGTACATGCGAGTAGAAACTAGACATGTACGAACAATATTTCTTAGAATATAGGCAATAGATATCTATGATGTATAACGTTTGAATGTGATGTGATGGTTATGGATACGATCCCCATATTTGGTTTTATTTTAACTTCACGCTGTATCCCGCATGTAGGCAAAGAAGACTTGGGAACCTATTGTTAAGACACTCCGTTCCCCCAACTTTTCACCGAAATCTGGATATATTGCGTGTTGAACGGCGGAACTCAACGCCACGCTTTGTCTGTACGTGCTAGTCTCTACTGGGCTGGGAGCGACATTATCGCTTAAAGTTATCTTTAAACAATAAAATTAAAAAAAATTGTCAATTAATTATATTCTGTACATTTATTTACCTTATGAATGTGTGCATTTTGCCCATTTATGTGAACCATCATCACCAGAGTGGGGAAAAAGAAAATATTAAATATTTCATTTCTTCAAGTGGGAATGGTTCTACCCCTGCGCCACAACTGGCCTCATAATACTTTTGTTTGATTTATACATATTTTTAAAATAATTTTATTTAATCATTCGTTGTGTCGAAACTTGTAATATGTGAGTTAACTCTCTTCACAATCATAACTACAGCTGATATTCTAAGCACTTTTTTCCTCAACAGTACTACGGATTACTACTTCAATAGCTCTCAAAATTCACCATTTCAATACAAATCTGACTTAAACTCAGAAGTGATAGCACCTACTAAATAATGTTCTATAATTATTAATAATTTACTTTAAAAAATGTTTATTTTAGTGTTATTATTTACTGCCGCGGCAAACTCATCTCCCGTTACAGAATCCTATAAGAATCAATGTAAGTATAATGTATAATCAATTGAGCGATCATTGTGGTTTTAGGTCAGTTGAAATTAAAAATAAATTAAATCAGCTTAATTCTGTACCCCGTACACACCGGATAGAGGGAATATAGTGTTAAGACAATCCGTTCTCCACTTTCCCCCAAACTATTCGAAGTGTGTTGAGTGGCGGTACTCAAAGCCGGACATTTGTCTTGGTCCCAGAACGAAAAAAAAAAAATATAAATAATAAATCATTCATTTCCTCTAGTGGGGATCGAACCCACAGCCGTATATATATTTATATACATTTTTATTAGATGTTCGCGGTAACTTGTAGAAGATTTTCAGTAGAAAATCTTTCATTACAATTATCTTTTATTCAATAGAAGATTTTCATACAAAAAAAGTCTTTTATGTTACGAGGAATAAATCTATAATGAAACAGACTGTGGTAAACGAAATGTCTAGACACTAGATTTCCAGATTCTTATCATTATGAATTGAAACGAACCTAAAATCAGGGAATTGTCAAACTTATACAAAATTGAAATGATCAATGAGATACACGAAGATTCCTTCACATAATATAGGTTTTAAATCCAAAGCCAGAACTCGACTTTATTAAATTTCTATTTTTTTTTATTCCACCACAGATTGTACCGACCCCCGCACGATGAACAAGCACGCAGCCTACACTGAATGGGCCGATGCCTATTCCTGTACAAGACATCGATGCCAACCTGGAGGTAGAAATCTGGCTATTTACAGTGTTGGGTGAGGATTAAATCATTTATTAACTAGAAGAAGTCTTTTTTTATTTCAATTGTCACAGGACTTGATAAAGCCCGCCCTAGATACTATTTAGGGTTTTGAGGGGAATAAACTACGTCGAGTTACCTACATCGAAATTCTTGTATAATTTTTCTTAACTTTTTATACATACTTTCAATAGGAAGAAACCAAGTGTTAACACGCTCCATTTATTACTATTTACTTTTAACGACACTAAGTGTAAATAGATATGATCTGTCTACAAAATTTTAACATAATAATCACCCAGAGTCGTCCACCCACCCTACTTACTTAGAAATATTTATGTTTGTTTGTCCAGGTGCAAACGAGTGGAAGCTCCAGAATCTGCCATCGAGTGTGAAGAAGTCGTTGAAGATACTAATATGCAATTCCCTTACTGCTGTACTAGACTTAGGTATTGATAAAAAATTTCTGAAGTTATTTTAGTCTTTTTTTAGCTTCAGCTCTGTATTCCCCGCGTAGCAGGGTAGACAGAGAGATCCTGGGAACCTTGTGTCAGTACCTGCACTTCTTTCCCATTGACCATAGAGTTTGTTAGTTACATTCTCTCTGGTTACCCCGCCAGGACAAAGCGTGAAAGCAAACAAATAATAATACTTTTTGAATTAGGTGCTTAGTAGTTGTCCGTGGGGAAGTCTGGACCCGTGTTCTGGGGCAACCCTGGGAGACGTTACCAGCAGCACCCTGGAGTCATATGTACAAAATGAAGCGACCACCACCCGTTGATGAGCATATTGGACCTAAGTAAGTTGAGGGTACAGTACCGTCGACGACCATGTATTTGTTGCTATTAATACAAACAGCAAATTTTTGCTACATAATATGCACAAAACCAGCTTTTTTATAGACCCGATTTTCCGGATTTTCGATTCTCCGAATAACTATCGACAACAATTAGTCCGGTTAATCGAGTTTCTTCCGTAACTATAAGCGATAAAATATGTATGACATATAATACTTTTTTCAACTAATAAAATTCCTTACATTTCCTAACCTTTTGAACTTCGTGTGGAGAAGACACTAAGATTAAAAAATATATTGTACCTACCCACAATAAATCGTAGATGTTTGTATTTTGCATGTTATCATCAATGTAATTAAGCCACATACTTATTTATCTAAATATAAAAAAAATAAGAGGACGGAAAATAAGATACATTGCGATTTCATATTATATTTAAATCTATTTATTTATTATTTTTGCATTAGATTCTTATATTTCTTACTCTTTTGCTTAGAGACGTAGGCCCTGGGCCAGTATATGAAATCGAAAATGTAAACGAGCCCCACGAAAAAATATTAAGATCATCAAAGTCCACACCAGCCCCCGACTGCAACGACAACGTGCCCCGAGCTGCGCCCGCACCTGATATTGTTGTAAGTGTATTACATAAATCCCATACTTAAATGTACACTAATCTACAAACAAATTGAAAGAAAAGTCTACGGTCATCGTGGCACAGTTGGAACTTAATTTGGAGCTTATATCTTTTATTGCCTCCTTTATACTAAGTTTCTCATGACTCCTTTATATTAAGTTGTCATATGTTATGTATTTATAAATACTATATTTTTTTTGTGTACAGATTGCGTTAGCGACCTCAAATGATGAAAAGGAAAAGAATACTGAAAATATAAAGTCAGTTTTTAATACTTGTATATAATTTAGTAATGATTTTACATTCTTTTAATAAAATAATATATTATTTAATTGTTTTTTTAGGCATAAACGAGTGGGTAAGCCTAACTTCAATGCTAAAGAGGATGATACAGATAGGGAACATAATGAAGTTGATTTTGAAGACACTGTTGTTAATGAACAAGTAGGCATATATTATTATCTCCATTTTAAAAACATTGTATTTTGAGTAGAGAAACTTTACGCCGCACTTCATCATTTTGAGGCTAAATGTAGAAAAACATCACTCTATTTTAAATTTTGTTTGAGTGGCCGAATTTAAATAAAACAATAAGAAATATTCCTCTGAGAGGACTTGAAGCCCATAATTAGAGCTTCTGCTTAGATGTCAGTGAATGTTATATGATTAATATTTATATTGTATCATTTTCTTTCAGGTACCAGACACATCAGACGAAAAAATGCCCACAAATCGTTTTGACGTCACCCAAAAACGACAAACGAATGTAATATTAATTATTTTAAATTACGATTTTAAAATTATATAAAATTTAAGTTTGATGAAGGCACAACGTGAAGCTAAAAAATAATAATCATTTCCTAGACCGCGGATTGAAACCACAGTCGTCGCATTTATAATTACGCACTACCCCGCCGCTTCCCGATGACCTGATATTTATAATAATATATATAATACATATTTTCACAGAATACATGGACAGACATACCGTTAAGTCAATGGAATGAACATGATCCTTCGACAGATGTTGAAAATACACCTGTAAGTTTTTCTACAGTAAAAAAATATGTAAAAATCTAAATAAGAATCAATTTAAAAAAAAAAACATCCATTCAATTATTAATTTCGTCATTTCATCGTCACTTGTCAACCATCCAAAAACTTAACATACTGAGTTGTGAAACTTTATTTAACTGTATTAAAAGATACATATTACGTTCAAAATATGTTTATAAATATTTTTTATTTTTTTTTATTTTATATTTTTAGCCTGTAAAAGAAAAAATGGAAAAACCGTCTGGTCTTCAGGCTCTTGTAGATGCTATTGGCAACAGGATGAGAGACATTGAGAGTGTTGTACAGAGAATGAGCGAGAAAGTCCATAAGGAAAGTGATATAGAGGAGAAATTGTAAGACCATATGTTTTATAATCTAATTATCGCAGGGTTAACTTTATACATAAAACTTATTTATATAAAATGAATAAGTTTAATTTTTATAATAACTAAAACAGTTAATGGCTAATAGTTATTAAATTAACACAAATAATATTATGTGAACTAAACAATTAGATACTATACTATTGATTCAATTGACGGCAAAGAGAATATATTTAATTTATTGTTTTATTTTTCAGATCTGATAATGAAATAACTAACTCTATAAAAGTAAATAAAAGCAAAAAACATGATAAAGATGAAATAAAGAGTCCTAAAAAAATAAAGACTAAAAATGAACTTTACAAAAGGTAAATTTTCAAATAAAAAATCAATGAAAAAAATACAATTTAAAAAATAAAAGATAAAAAAAATAATAATGGAATTCCGTGCCCATTTTAATTTATTTTAATTAAATAGGTCCAATGTGGGACTTCTCTATCAAACTAATTAATAATAGGCTAAAATAATTAATAATAGGCTAATACAAGTCAAATACCTATTGACTTAGAAAAAATAAAAAATCTTATCTTAGTATAAGATAAGAATCAAACTTAAAATAATAAAGATAAGATTTATCTTCTCTTTATTATTTTAAAGTATATCATACTAGATAAGATAAATCTTATCTTATACTAAGATAAATCTTATGTTTATTATTTAAGATTTCCATCAAAAAATCGGGGCAGTAAATATCTACATACAGACACAATCAAACAGTCGTATGAGGTAGATAATGCCAATGGTTACTTTAGTGATGCAAGCAATACTTTCAGAAGAAGTAATGGACCAAAGGTAGTCTCTTTGTTTTTTTAAAATTTCTTTATTTAATGACACCTAGAATGGGTGCCTGAAATGGGAACCTGAAACGGGTGCCGCGTTTGTTAACACCGGAGTAAAAACAAATCAACGAATTTATGATTCTGAGCAGTGTTTGGAACTTTTTAATCGTAATAAACCCAATTTTTTGCGTCGATATGTGACGATGGATGAAACATGGATCCACCACTATACACCTGAATCGAAACGTTTAAATGAATATATTAATTAATTAAATATAATAGTCATATTGTCGATACGAAATATAGGGGAAAGTTAATATGAAATGGTGTAAAACAACTGTCATTGTTCTCTCATACCTCTTGGTTTGGCCTACTTAGGTATTGAATTTACCCGTCTGGGAAGCAAACCCACAATTATCGCGTACTAATTAACTCTCATTAATTTGAAATATTAATAAATAATGCATTATTCAACCACCTTGACAACATCATTGTAAATAAAAATATATATAAATTATTTAAATTTATATATATAAATTTTAAATAATTTAAGGAACCCGCACCAACCTACGTAGCACCAGTGGAAACTCATCACAAAGAAAAATCAGACGTTTCAGATGAAGGAGACAAGAAACACAAAAAGCATGGTCATAAAAAGAAGCGAAAGGTAATTAAAAATCTACTGAAAACAAATAACTAAATTCACTTGCATTTTGTTCATTTAAAAAATTAAACTACCGACTTCGTTTAAAATAAACAAAAATTTATTTTTGTTACTTACAGAACAAAGGTCACAAAAAGCACCATAAAGATGAAAAAAGAAAACATCTAAATAAATTATCTTCCATAGAGCTGGATAAAAATATTGTTTCCTTGGAGGACAGTGACGCTGTAAATAAATAAATATTCAAATTGAAACAATACTTATAAATATTATTTATTAATTTAAAGTTTGTATAATAAAAAAATTGTTAAAATATTATTAGTTATTTTTTTTAAAAATGCTCCGTTTATCGAGATAATCATCTAATGCCAAGATATTCCATTTCCCACTTTCCCCTGGATTCCAGGTATTGCGTGTCGAGTGGCGGCACTCAACGCTATACTTTTTCTAAGCAGAGGATAAACAAATGCATCGATTTGGATGCAGCGCTGTGTTCGTAGGAACTTCCTCTCACGCGCCACACAACTGTGGAATGGCCTACCTGCACCATCGTTTTTAGAATGATATTACATTACCTACCATCAAAAAGCGCCTCTATCTCCATCTTAGAGGCCAGCAACGTACCTGGAGCTCCTCTGGTATTATACTTCGTAAGCAGCGGTATTCACTGACTGTCACGTGACCCGTACGCTCATTTACATTATCGTGTCCAAAATAATCAAATAATGGTGCTTAAGTTAGAAGCTGTCGCAATGCAATGCACCACAACCTCATTTAATTTTATTCACTGTTAATATTGTGAGCCATAATTAAGTCAATAAAAAACAAAACAATCGTTATAAATTATTTATTTATAACATAATACAATATTTACAGTTTAAAGGAAATGCTTTCTTTATAATACATTACATTTTATCAATTTCAACCTAATTATCTACAATTTTTAATCTATATCGAAAATTTTTTTTAATTACCTCAAGCTTGTGCATTTTTTATTAAAAAAAGTGTTATTTTTAATATGTTTTTTAAATTGAGTATAGATTATAAATGCAATTATATACTATTTATTTAAAACAAACATGTTAATATCATAATGGACAGACATATTGCCATCTCTTTCTAATTATTATAAAAAGAAAAGACAACAATATATATATACAACTACATAATTGTTTGAGAGCTTTTCTAATATTACTGTTACCAATATCTCCTAAACAAAACGAAAAATATAGTACAATTGTACATGTAAAGTTTATTTCAATATCGTTCCATTTTTTATGATAGATAATACTTTGTAAGATTATACTGGCAAAAAAATATATTCCATATATAGGGCAATTTAGATTGCAGTGAAAACTTCATAAATAAAACACCAAACCTAGTCTACCAGAACAGGAAAAAATTCATACTCTTGAGTAGGAGGAATTGATTCTACAACAATTGCATTTGCACTCAGAATGTGGCCTATTACAAATTATTTAAGGTTTACATATCATTTAACAAATTTGAATTAGTCTTGTTTCTGTGTGCATTTTTAAGAGATTACAAATAAAGTTTTTATCTTCTTCATTAAAAAAAGATGAAGTTACTTTAAACAATATTAAACTTACATATTTTTGCTATCGAAACACAGATCCAGAATTTAAAAAAAGGAATATTTAACCTCTCTGCTTACTTTTTCTATTTTTATTTAATTTTTATGTCTGTAAACTACAGTTTTATTTTTACACAAATAAATTTATTTTCCATTCCTTATTGTATATTTTCAATAACAAGTTTTTCAGTTTTGTACATATCACCTATAATCACCTGAAAAACATATTAGTTCTAGTAATATTATAAATTTGACAGTCAATGAGGATGGATGTTTGACCCCCTTTCATGCAAAAATTACTAAATGGATTTAGATGCAACTTTACAGTAGAATAGCTTTTAGATAATTGCGTTACAATAGAACAATATGTTTGGACGGATGATGCCATGTTTGAGTCGTTAATTTTAAATAATGTTTGAATGGCATGTTGAATGACTTGACACCAAATCTGGCCTCATTACCAGAGTGAGGAAATTAAAATGTCAAAAAAATCATTTTTTTTGAGAAGGAATTTAACCCACAACCTGTCACATTTACAGTTGCTTGTGCACCTGCGTGACAACTGGCCTCAATAAGTATAATTACTTATCATTACTCAAGAGATTCATTTAAATAATACAATAAGTATTAACAATGAGACATAATAATTGTAGCTCTTAGCCATAATAGTTTCTTTTGAAAATGTATCCTTGAATTGTATAATAATAACAAGAGTAATGTTGGAGAGTAAAAGTAAAGAGTAAGGCTGTTGGGAAGTGAGATGGATGTGGGTTCAATTTTCACATGAATTCTACCAATCACAATGCAACACCTCATATTTGAGAAAAGAGTGGAGAACAGAGTATTTTAACACAAATTTTATTTTGCATACTGTGCTGCATGTAAAATAAAGATGAAAGTGGAAAATTAATAATAAATAAGTTATTTACCTGCCGTTTAATGATTTCCAAATTTTCTTTGCCATATTCAAATTCTTTTCTTATAGCTTTACGATCTGTGAGGGATTTGCTCTCTTTGAATGCATCTTTTACTCTTCTCAAGGCATAAGATCTGTAATATACAAAAATGGAAATAAGTTTCTTTTAGGCTGTCATGAATACTGAAGTCCAGGTTTTAAATGTAATCCCAATTTCTTATTTTGGTGATAAGACAAAGCGACGCTGAGTTGTACAATTCAACACAACATGGCTCGAAAAAGGAAAGAGATACACATACTGTGAAAGTAATAAGCACAATTGCATTTAAAAAAAACAACTACTGATCTTATTGAGGCTCTTTTCAGCAAATGCCTTTCAAGCCTATGTCAGTTTTCTGTAGGACTCACTACTGAGATGTTAATGTTAATGTAACTTGATGATGTGTTTGTAATGGCCTAATTAAATAAAGAATACTTTGATTTGGATTTTTTTCTTGTAACAAAACATGGTGTATTTTTTTTTATTATTCCAATAAAATCAAAAGTAAGGAGCAATATATATAGAGTAGACTGGGAAAACTTCGCGATTTTTATAAGACTTAGTAAATTCAAAATGTTGCTTTTATATTTATATATTTTGTATAAATATTACTCATACAATTACAAAGTACTGCACATAAATTGACAAACGTACTATCACGGCCTCAACATACCTTAAAAAAAATTAAAAATAGTTCAAAATTGAACTCAATGTTTTTGAGGTTATATAATATGGTTATATTATGAAACATTACCTGAAATTGTAGTTGGTAAATTTCTGAGATTCCTTCAAAAGTGCCTTATATAATGATAAAATTTGATTCCTAGAAACATTAGCAGCCATTTTTTTTATATTATTATGTTGCACAAGCACAAAGATTTTATTTCAGTTTACTAATGCAAAATGTAAATAAAGATCCATCCCAAATCACGGAAATTAATAGGCAGCTTTAGATTATAAAATAATATATTCCCTTTATAAATAACAAAATTCTATTTATTTTATTTGTATTTTATATAATTATTTATTAATTAAAATTAAAATACGTGCCTAACTGAAAATACTTATAAAATATATTCATTATTTGTATTTGCACATGTGAAAGAAACGAAACGTTTATTGTTAAGTGATACCCGCGAAAAAAATTTCTAATTTATGATAAGGTATTTTCAATTATAAAAATGAAATATTTAATTACTTTGCAAATTCAATTTACTCATTGACGATATGATTAAATAACATGTATCTAGAAAACTAATAACATAAAATAAAATAATATATATTATTTATCTGAATACTCATATTTTTATACGTAAATAATTCATTTAGTTACATTCATTCAAACTACGTATATGTTTTAGAAGTGATTTATAAATCTTTTCTTTAGTTTTGCTTTATATAATAAGAGGATTATAAAATAAGAGGATTATTTTATTTATTAATTAAAACTTTGAAAAGTACAAGAACGGCAACTGTCATTTAAAAACATGACAACACTGAAATGGCTGCAGTGGCCACCCCACTATGAGACCGCACCGCAGTAGCAAATATATTTTCCAATGTGTGGTTGTCGTTCATTTTAAATGTAAATATTTATAATATATTATGATTATAACGCACTTAACAAACAAGTTATGAATTAATACAAGGTGAAACTTTTGTTTTGTGTTATTTTATATAGAAGCCCACATAAATGTAAGTATTTGAATATGTAACAAATGTTTACATTATGCGTCTTCGTTTCGCTCGTGAGAAACATATTATTTTCGCAATAATTTCCTAAGATATCCAAAACAATATATCTTTTATTTACTGCATTTATTATTAATATGCAATGTATATGTATCTAAACTACGCTTATTGTAATTTTCTTAAGTATTTTATAGTTGTCCTTGACTTTGAGTTCAGAGGTTCATAGACGAATCGTGTATATTTATACTGGTTGACACATTTTTTTGTGTTTAATTAGCATCTGCTGAGATTTGAGTGCCACTCGGCTTGGGAATAAGGTTTCAGGTGTCAAAAGTATAATTTGAAATGGAAATAAATGGTTTTTATGTTTGTAAACAATGATTTTTTTTAAATATAGATATGTTTTATTTGAACGAAGGAAGAGGTAGTCACTGATTTATCTACCCACAACTTCCTTTATCAGTTAAGAAATAATCTTGGTAACAAAAAAGAAGAATTTTTATATCTTCAATTCAATTTGTTAAATAAAATATTAAATCTTGTTTACTTTATAAGATTACAATATAAGATTTTTAAAGCTTGATTTAATTAGAGGGCTATTATATACACAAAAATATGTATAAACATATAATTCTATTAAGGGGATTTGGACTTTAGATTTAAACAGATATCTTGTGTAGATGTTTTATTTTTGGGGCAAATTGTTTGTAAGTAAGGATTCTGAGGATAGGCAACTACCCTGTGCTCCCTATTACTCTGCCGCCCATATACATAATATCTATATTATCTATACTAATATTATAAAGCTAAAGGGTTTTATGGGTTGCACTAATCTCAGGAAATTCTTCAAATTCTTATTGTATTGGATATTCCATTGAAGGAGGCTATAGGTTAGATCATGTTTGGTTAATTGTTTTCGGTATTTCGATGTACTTACAGGTAGAGAGTGTGGCATGTTCAAGAGAATGTAATCACAACTCTTGGTTATTTTTTTATATAAATAAAACATCCGAAAACACAGAAATGCTAACAGACAGAAACTGTGGCTCTGTGTTCAGAGCATTTGGAACTTTTTCAAGAGGTGCAGGTTGAAATCCCACTATATTCTAATTAATTTTCATATATTTTTAAAAACAGTATAACTTTAGTAATTTCTATTTGACCACAGGAAAGAAGTAACAGTTAAAAGCTAGTTGCAATATTAATCTTAACATGGTTGTTAGAATAAGAAATGAAACAATACACACTATTAAAGAAAATTATACCATTGTTTTCATGAATGTGAGAAAAAAACTAATTAGTATGATAAAAGACGCCAATATAATTGTATTATAAAAAAATATATCTTTACATGTATATGCGGCGTTGTGTTACGCCATGTGTTTTTTGTATACGACTCCTTTCCTTTTTAATAACGTGCCCTAATAAATTTTCTTTTTAATGAAATTTCTTAAAATTTCCTCGTAATTCCTATAGAAACGGAAAAGCAACGGAATTTCTTATATGTCTCAAAGTCCGCGCAACACAAAAGTTGCCGGCGACGACTAATTATTGCATAATATTCTATCCATACATTGAATCATTTCTATTTATAATTTGTTATAATGTGAATTACTATATGTGTATTTTTTTATGACAATAAATATTTAAAATATCTATTTGCTAGCTGTAACTCTTTTGATATCTTGCATATGGTAGGCAGGCAGAGGGAACCTAGTGTACTTAATGTACGGCACTCCGTTTCCCACGCACCGTCCAATTTTAGATGTTGAGTGACGGAACTCAACGCTGCCTTACTATATGAAATGATTCATTCCCATGAGTGGGCTGTGTCGCTGCGCTATGACGTGACGCAGTGTTCATCACTTATTAGTTACTTCGCTCTAAGGATTTCTGGAAACGTAAAAACGGAATTTAATGCTTTATGTTCCATGCAAACGAAGGAGCTAACTGTTTATTAGTCACATATATATCGATACCTAAAATAGCCTACATCTCATTAAAATAAAGTTTTACGCTGTATCCTACGCGCCTACCGTTTCCCACGCATCTACCAATTTTGGAAACATTTTGTGTCAATGGTGGAACTCAACGCTGCGATATGTCTTGTTACCAGAGCGAGTTAATTAAAATATTATTTCTTTAGCAGAATGGACTCGAGTCCATAACCGTTGCGTGTCACTCTCTACGCCACGAATCGTCATCTCACAAAATGACCTTCTATATTTGTTTTTAATTGAGCTCCAAAAGTATGAAAGTAAAACTTGTTTACAATAATTGCAAATGCACTTAAAACAATGTATACTTATGCATAAATCTACGTCACTGTTAAAAGTGGCCTAATCTATTTTTCAATGTAGTTTATTTTAATAAAAATATAGTTTTTATTCTATTACCTGTATACTGTATACTACGTTGCGTTCTTTACTTTTTGAACCCACAACTGTTGTGTTTACAGTCAAATGCTCTTGCCACTGCACCACGATGGCTAGTGGCAATAGTTGTTGGTTCCGTTTCCGAACGATAGAAATATCTAAATAAATATGGTAAGTAAATTGAAAACAATTAAAATGTATTAAGTGTCTATGTATGAATATTATATAGCTATATAAACCTTATTGATTCATCTTTCCTAGAACACACCATTTTACACAACTGTCGCGTACACTGTGACAACTCGTCTTAATATCACCATGTCTTGACGTCATTTTATGCTATAAAGTATATTATTAAAAAATTAATTCTTCATCGTATCCGATGACAATATAATATTTTCATAGTATCAACCTGATGTCCTCGCCAGCAAGGCCAGGATCATGAAAAAAGTGAACAGAGTGACCATATTTACATTTTTTTCATATACATAATACATTCCTTAAATGAGCGATTAACTTAGAACTTAAGTACGGCATGTACTTAAGTTTGACAGTGACAGGATTGATAGTCGTAAAATACGTAAAAAATTTCGTTTCTGGTCTGCTCTGGTCTTTTCCTATGGTGCTCCATCGTAATTTTACATCCAAAATTTACTTTTTATTAATAATATTGTTTTATAAAATAATATTCAGCTTCACGCTGTATGCCGCACACAGCAGGGTTTTGAGACTCCGTTCCCCACTTTCTGCTGAATTCTGGAGGCATTGCGTGTTGAGTGGCAGAACTCTACGCCGTGCTTTGCCTCGACACCAGAGCGAAGAAACGAGAATATAAACGTTAAATAAATATTTCACTTCCTCGACTGTCGACCCACAGCCGTCGCGCTACAGTCACACTTTTGTGCCGCTGTACCATGACAGCCTCAAATATATTGTTTTATATTTTCTATTATTTAAAAAGTACAGTCGCTAAGGCGTTTTTTCTAGAAGGGTTATTTTTTATCATTATATAGGGGTCGAAAGTAGAGATTCATTATTAAATAATAGAAATTAATATTACTAATATTTTTTGGAAAAATATTTTGATTAGGCCTGTTTGACTGACTACTGTTCAATTAAAGTAAGAGTTATGACAATACATTTTGAAAGGTCGACTGAACAAATGTTCAAGGGAAGTGACTTAAGACTATCTTTTTAAATGGAAAGGATATTGTATTACATTTGTATAACATTGATCTATATTTTAAAGCAAAAAATATAATATAAAGTCATATTTCCTACGTCTGGGGATTCGATTCCTAGAAAGTAGTATATACTGAGAAAGAACTGAGATCCCGGAAACTTAGGTACGTAATTTTTTTGAAAATTAATAGTGTAATATATAGTTAACTTTAGTTGGCGTTACCTCTTAAAGGACCCCCCTTTCAAGTTAGTCAGTACGCATACCGTCTTAACCACATATCAGACTAATAATTCACAAAATTTCACTTTTTTTAAAATGACGTAGGTCTGCCCTGGGATTGGGTGGGCTTAAGGCATTTTGTATATTTCCATTACTTACAATACAGTACGGTGAATTAAAGCTTTAACTTTTATGAAATAACGAATATGACCTATTTTCTTCTTTAATTAACCTAAGAGTGCCGCGAGTTTCGTGAAAAATGACACTCGTGTCTCTCTCAAAGCTTTTATTATTATTGATTATTTTTGACATCATAGTGGCTTAGCTGTACTCTTAAACAATAATTGTGGTTCATATCCCTTCTTAGATCATGAATCTTATCTTAAATTGTTCACTTGTAGTAAAAGTGGCATATCTCTTATTTTCAACCGAATTCTATAAGAAAACGAGGCTATCAATTCGACTCTTATTTTTTTAATGTTTCTTACCTCAGAACTTTTGACTTAGTGAACCGACGATGATTTACCCAGTTTGACTTTTTTTGTTTGAAAGCTGGTGCTTCCAGTGTGGTCCCATTTTAATCCATTTTCATAATGGTATTCATGAGATAGAGGCCGTCGTGGCGCAGCGGCACAAGAGTGTGACTGTAACGCGACGGTTGTGGGTTTGATCCCCACTCGAGGAAGTGAAATATTTACTTACGTTTCCATTTCCTCGCTCTGGTGTCAAGGCAAAGCGCGGCGTTGAGTTCTGCCATTCAACACGCAATGCCTTCAGAATTCCGCAGAAAGTGGAGAACGGAGTGTCCTAACGCTAGGTTCCCTCTGCCTACACTGCTGTGTGCGGGATACAGCGTGAAGCTGAAGTAAGAAGTGATCTATCCATGAGAAAATCACATAAGTGTGAAATTTGCATTAAGTATGTGGGTATGCTTTTTTAAGGTTCCGTACCTTTTAAGGATAAAAGGAACCCTTATACCATCACTTTTTTGCCCGTCCGTCCGTCCGTCTGTCTATCACGACACAATGTCGCCTCACACGCTCATAGACGTGAGTAAATTTAACAAAAGAAGCCCTAAAGTGTGCCGGAAGCCATGTTTGCCACGAAGCCAACCATACTGTGGATACTAATAATATGGTAGTGTATGAATTACTAATGTATTATGATTTTATGTTTATTTTTAACTTTTATTAAATGGATTACAAGTAAAATGCTGTTAACATGCTTTAGGGCTATTATGGCTTATGAGAATAGCAACAGACTGTAAAAGCAACAATCTACGCTCTGATAAGAATAAGACAAAGCGCGGCGTTGAGACCCGCTTCTCAACGCATAATGTCTCGAATATTGGGCGGTAAACAGATTGTATAAACACAAAGGTTAATATGTATATGCTGCAGGGCTACATGCGGATTGCAGCGTAAAGCGAAAATAATATGTATATTTAAAGACACTTCTTCTTACATAGTGTGAAACAAAATTACTCCCCCCCACTCCTCGGATGTATGCATAGATCTGAATAGATACGCGACGGATTTTGATGCGGTTTTCTATTTATTATTTATATTTATTATTTATATAGATTGAGTGATAGAGTGATTCAAGAGAAATTTTACTGCACTCATTATCCCGCATATAAGCGGATGAAACCTACATAGTGTACTGAAAGACAAAGTTACAAAAATAAATTATCACTTTAGTCTACTTGGGCATCACAATATATTATAAGCGGTACTCTATATTATGTAATGAATATAACCTCAACATCTATTTAGTAGTCTGTAAGTACCACTAACGTCTATGACTCAGTTGTTGTATGCTAATCATAGTCTTGGCAAAAGAGTCAGGCGTTCAACTTCCCAATAAATGTAAATTTATAATTTACAATTTCATAGGTCCCTCGGCCTACTCTTCTGTGCGGGATAAATCGTGAAAAGCAACGCAAACTTCCACGTGCAGACAGTGATCATTTAGACATGTAGATTTTTATTACATACCTATATAGATATTAGATTTTTTTATAAATAGAATAAGTATTAACAAGCAAGCTGTGGGTCCCCAAGTGTTAAATGGAGGACTTCCTTTGACTTCAATTAATATAACCGCGAGCCAAGTTTAGTATTCAATCCGGTTTGGGCGCCTGGAGAAGCTACCTATAGAAACAATAGTGTACGTCGCTGATAGCTTTCTCTCAAAATTAAAATGATTCGAGAGGAAGTTTTAATATGAATCATAATAAAAGCAAATACAGAAATATGTATTCATTTTTTATTTAAATTAAATTCTGTTCTGTGATTGTGAGGATGTTTATATGCAAAGAAACGATTCACATAATGCCTGTAGCATTTTTCGATAAATGAATTATCCGGCATAAAAATATTTATTAATTCGAACCAGTAGTAGTTCCTGAGATAAGCGCGTTCAGCCAAACATTAAGGCAAAGTATAGATGCATGCATACAGCGGTACTAACATAATAATAAAAAAATAATACTTTATCTAAGATGTGATATATTGAAATAGCCCTTATTATGAAGATCATGTGAGCAAAATGGCAAGAAGAATGCTAATTCTAAATATATTAAATTAAAAGGCGATAGTTGTATGTTCAAATACCGTTAATCATTATATTTTGTATATAATGGGAGCTCCGCTTCCCTTAAAGAAATAATAAAGGTTTGAAAGACGACGATGTATACAAATAATTTACAAATATACAAATATTTGTGTTGTATACAAATAATTTGTATACAATACAAATATTCCCTAGAGCGGGGCTCAAAACCTCAACCTGAGTTTGCAAATAGATAACTTGCATACAGCGGTAGGTATGCTTTGTATACCTTATAAAAAGTAATGTAATTTCCTGTAGATGCATTTTTATTATTAGGACGGTCGTATCGACCCAATTTTCTTGGAATACAAAGGGCTTATTAAGTTGAAAATTTTACTTGTTTTTCCTTATAGGTGTAATATTCGTGTATACATAAATATTAAGGCAACTTCACGCCGGAAGTTCCTGTTGAGACATTCCGTTCTCATTCTTCAAGCAACGTCCAATTTTCTTGCTTTTACATATAGAGTGGTGAAACGTAAAAAATTATCTTATAACTAGAGCATGGAAATGAATAATAATTCTTTCCCTTCAGTGGGAATCGAACCTATAATGGTTTCCCTTGAGTGGGAATGGAACCGTTTACAGTGAAACGTACAGAATAAAAATTTTGATGTTGAAAATTACAATCACATTTTCTTAGTATTCTGACGCATTGGAACAGTGCTTTACTATAAAAGACGATTGTAGGTAGGTTGTAGGTTCGATTCCTGATTTTGGAATAAATTACTTTTGCGTCTCGCGCTGAAAAGATGAAACACGGCATTGATTTCCCCTTTTCCTCCCAACTCCCATTCCAACTCAACGGCGCGCCACCATGTATATATGCCTCGACACCATAGCGAAGAAAATGGAAATATAAACGTAAATAAATATTTCACTTCCTCGAGTGGAAATCGAACTCACAAACGTCGCGTTACAATCACGCCCTTGTGTCATTGCGCAACGACGATCTCTCCTGGATTCTGAAATTTAACTAGGTCTTAGCTATATTTCTAACCAATTTTCTCCTCTTTTCAGTACAAATACATGGCACGCGATGTCCACCAGCAATGGGATGACGATGGTTACTCCGATCGAGACAGCGATGACAGTAGTTACAGGTACGTAACCTTTCCTTTGACACCATAACTTACTTCAGGTCCTGACTCGGTGAAGATTGCATTTGTCATCACGCAATGTCCTGAAAGTAAGCTCTATGTGCCTATACGGTAATATTCAGTGTGTAGCGAAAAAATCTAACTGAAATATTTTTCAATATAAATCATTCAAGAAAACGAAGTATTTTATTCATTGAATTTATTGCCACGCCATTTTTTTTGGGTAAGATTGTTTTGTTCTTTTTAGTAGAATCGAAGCCGCGACCCAATTTATAAATAATCTGTGCCAATAGCACTCGTAGTTACTCCGCTAATAGCGTCATGTATGACAAGAATAGCCAAGTAATTTATAGTCGTACGAAACGACAATATTGCTAGTAGGTAGGTAGGTAGGTATATGTAACAAAAGTATTAGTTATTTAATATCTTCTGCATTTGTCTGAGATAATCTAGTGTCACGACACTCTGTTCACCACTTTTTATTCCTTTGAAAGACATTTCATTTGCGTTAATGAATATTTTCATCTCCTCGTTCTGGTAACCATACAAAGCGCGGCGTTCAGTTCCGCCGCGCAATATAAAGCTAAATAAATAATATATTACACATTCATCCTAAAACTATATAGAGCATATCAAAAATAAATTCGTGCCTTAAATTTCATATGGGTCCACTCAACCGTTGCCGGATTGAGTAATGTTTGTTTCATACCTACATGACTAACTTTAACAGTCGGTTATTATATATTTTTTCTCACATGTATGTGTATTTATTTCTAGACTAATCTCATTAACTTTTAACAACGCGACGCTATTTTACAAAAAAATTTATTATATGATTTGTTTTAAATGCGTGTCAATCTATAGTTCTATATTAATATAATAAAACTGAGTTTGTTTATTTGAAAGAGCTAATCTCAAAAATAAGGTTCTAATTGATAAATTTATTTTTCTGTTGAATATCTATATCTGTGTATCTGACTGTGGCATTGTAGCTCCCAAACGGATGAACTAATTTTGATTTAGTTTGATTTTTTTTTACTTCATCGAGAATGATCTTGGGTCTGATTCTAGAGAATATATTCAATCATTTGAAGATTTTCCAGTTCTTTTTTTATATTTATTTACTTTCTAGAGCTCTTTTTATAAACGCATTATAGTTTTTGTAATTAATTAATGATAATTTTTATCTATTTTTTAATTCATGTTTTATAAAAACAGAGCAAGAATCATCTTCATACATCCAATGTGGATTAAATTCGTGCGGGCGATTTGCAAGGCTTTATTAACAATTACCTTTAACTACTTCCATACATTAGAATATAATGAGTGTTACAATTATAGCTATATGAAAATTATGCTGATATGTTTATCTGTTTGTGTAGTTTTTATTTAGTTTCTTACGAAAACGAGAGTACTTTTTTATTTTGTTCGGAATGATGATTGGTATTACTAAGAACGCGATGGTTGTGGCTTCGATTCTCACTCAATTTGAGAAAGTTGGGAATAGAGTATTTTAAAACTAGGTTCCCTCTACCTACCTACATTATAGCGTGAAGCTGAAAAAAAATTGTCTTTCAGATACGATCAACATCGTCGGCTTCTACCGGGCGAGGTCAAGCTACAGAAAGAGAAGCGATGGGCGGTGACATTAGTAGCCAAGTTCTCTTTGATAAGTACGGCTATGATACTGTTCTGCGTGTTCCTCTACATACCTGTGTATAATAGGGCCAACGACCAAGTACCCAAAGGTGAGTTATGCTATGTGAATAATAAAAATAAATAAATAAATCAGCAGCAGCGTAGGCAGAGGGAACCTAGTGTTAAAGACACTCCGTTCCCCACTTTCTGTCAAATTCTGGAGGCATTGAATAATGTTAATTATTAATGTTAGATGTTAATATTAAAAAAAACCTATTTATCACTTGTATAGTAACTAACGCAAGAAACTAGTGTAAGAACTAAGAACTCCTTCATCCACACCGTCGCGATAATTATGGGTTCGATTCCTACTGGGAAAATATTTACATTTATATGCCACTACATCATCACAAAAATCACGAGTCCGTAATATCTCATGGAACTTTATTACACAGATATACCTACAGTAACAGTGAACATAATAAATATATAACATTAAATTCATAGAAGCTGTGTCGCAGAAGATGTCTTAAGTAATACATATAAGTTTACATAATATGTAAGAAATACGCGGTCCTACTATTACATAAGTGTCATTTTAAAACGAAGTAAAACTTTTTGCTTAAATAGTTATGTTACTCTCCAAAAACCTTAGATGTACTAAGAAAGTTTACCCGCTGTGGTAGGTGTTGAGTTCCGTCACTCAACACGCAATTTATCGAAGTTTTTATTGAAAATGGAAATCGGAGTGTATTAAAATGTTTCTTATGCCAGTCCTGCTTTACCCCCTTCACTCCAATTAGAGGTACTACGTGTTAAGTCGCAGAACTCTACGCCGCACTTTCTTTTAAAGTCCGGATGATCAAGACACAGTTGCTATAATATATCAAAATAAATAATATTTATTTCGTTGTAAACGTTGCTTCCAAATAGTTTTATTACCATATTTAGTAAGCTACAAATAGTTGCTCGATACCTTATCTTTGAAAATACAAGTTTTTATTGAAAAATTTGCACCTAACATCAAGTAACTCGATTGCAAGCCAAAAATTTTATCGAAAATTTAAATACTTAATATCTAATTAAATTTAAAATATTAAAAAGCAAAGTATGGCAAAAAATTTATAAATGTGCAAAATAAACTCCGATAAGAATGAAATAATAAACAAACATCTTGTGTTTCTGAATGTACATTTTGACCGCATTTCTACTATTAAAGATAAACAATTCAATTTCAATATAATAAAACGAGGCTTGGCATTATCTTTGAAAGTAAAGAGCACGAGTTTGAACCTTGTATCTTAGAGAAATCGTGATTGTCATAAATTTGACGAAAGTGAAATGGCAACTGACATATAATATTTGTGAGTCACTTTAAAGTATGTAATATAACACTTTAAATATATCATAGTCTTCATCAATAAATGGACTATCTAATATAACAAAAATATTTTTTCAATTTAAATCAGTTGTTCCTGAGATTAGCGCGTTGCTCCAAAAAAACTCATCCCTTTCTTCCTCCGCTTATCAACTCTTCGTTTAGGAGCCAACCTTTAAATATTTTTGTAACGCTTTTGTTTTGATAGGTTTTTTCTTTGTACTTCATTGACTACGAATGCATTGTTTTTTATATTACATTAGTGCTATATTTTCCTTTTTTACATTTATAAATTAACGTCTATAACGTAAAGTTTTGTAGATTTATCCTATATATGATAATAATGTATTCCTATAGCGTCACTGCAAATCTAGTCGTTTGTTTGTTTGCTAGTAGTTTGTTTTGTAACAAGGTAGTGTGAGTATAAAAATATTTTAATTAATATAAAATTAAATAAAATTTTATTTAAAATAAATATAAAATGTGTAACTTAGTAAAAGTTACAATCAGTCGAATATGTTTATATATATGAACTAATGAAACAAATTAAACCAATAAAGTGTTCACAATAAAAATATAAATGAACTCAGTATGAAAACCAAAAAAAATATAAACAAACTAAATAAAACAGTGTTTTTTTTACAGTCGCTGTAGCCGGTTGGTCAGTCCATACAAATAGGGACACAAAAATTTATGTTCAGCCAGACAATGTCACAACCCTCCACGAACCAAAAGAAGTATGTCCAAAAAGTAAAAGAAATGTGAAAAATAATCTATTCTTACTTATAGTTGTTTGTTCTTCCACAAGTAACTTTGCCCAAAGGCTAGCTATACGAGAAACTTGGGGCAATTATCAAAATTATTTAAATACTTCAAAAATTTTTAACTTAGTTCGAACAAAATATAAAAATTATAATTATACTTACGATTTATTTGAAGAGGTTAATGCAAAGAATGTTAATTTAAGTGTAAATAGAGTAGATAGGCAAAAACGAGGCATCGGGGAGTTCTTACCTAAACTGGCTAAAGTGTTAGAAAGTAATTTGGTCAATGCTGAAAGTGAGGCACCAGTAGAAAAGAGGTTTGAAGATGAAGATGAGAAGGAACAAGAGATGTTGCCAGAATTTGATATGAATAAAGAATTAAATGAGCAAGATAATGATTTAGACATGGATTACGATTATCAATCGAATATTATGAAAATTCCACCAAAAGGCTACGAAGATGAAAATCCAGATTTGGACAAAATATTGACAATGCTTAGAAAATCTAAAGATTTGCAAAAAGAGGAACTAATTGAAAAACCGACCGAACCGCCGATAACTGGTGTAGATTATAAAGTTGTTTTTTTATTAGGGTTGCCATCTCAAGATAATGATACCGAAATTCAGGATAAAATTGAGGAGGAAGTCGAAAAATATGGGGATATTATACAAGAGGGTTTTATTGATTCATACAATAATTTGACATTGAAATCTATTATGATGTTGAAATGGGTCACCAATAATTGTAATGAGAGTGGTAAGTGTTGACATTTATTCATTTTAATTGTTTTCTTTTATAGCTTCACGCTGCATCCCGCATTTGCAGGGAATGCAGAGGGAACTTAATTTCCATATGTTTATATAGATAGTAGCTTTTTAAATAGTCATTCGTCAAGTATCAACAATTGAAACTCATTAGATAACATTGACTTCAATTTTGCCTGTTTGCTATTTAAGTAATATAATTGATTGTTGTGACGTAATGGCGGTGAAGGCCTTTTCCGCTGTAAACGTTTGAAAAACAAAATACCAGATCGAATTTCCGGGATTTTCGTTTGTAGATACGAATCAAATTTGGAGTTATTATTTTTGATAAATTTTACCGGTCTTATTAGATAAAAATCGGGGTTAAGTTCCGAAATTTGACAGTTTCTTTGTAGGTACTTGTACCGCAAAATATGTGAATAGGATGAAAATTAAAATATTTAAACAAAAATCTATTCTATATTAGTTTTTCAAAATGTATTATACCTTAACAAAATTTACTTTCTAACATACCCCTCTACATTTTAAATATAGCCTTACGGTTTTCGAAGGACGATATTATAATGCGATTTTTACTGAAAAAACAGAGTGACCAAGAGGATTTTCAAGAGTATTTATTCTCCACATACATTGTTATATAGTATGTTGTTAATAAACAAGTAAAAGTTTTTATATGTCCAAAAATATTTTACCTATTAACGATTCGACCTCACAATCTTTTGTAAAACTTAAAAGAAAAATTCTTTTCAGTACGCTACATCCTAAAGACTGACGACGATATGTACGTAAATGTGCCAAATTTGATCCAAAACCTGAAGAACAGGTCCAAGATACAGGACAGGACAAAACCTCAGGAGTTGGAGTATCTCCTGATTGGTGACCTGATATGTGGAGCTCGTCCGGTACAAGATGTTGGGAGTAAATGGTATGTGGGAAGATAGTACAAAACTGCTTTTGTTTTCACCCTCCTTCCCGACTTAAATATTGCGACATTGCGTGTTAAGTAGCGGAATTCTTAATTGTGCGTTGTCTACTGGAGGAGTAAATTGTTTGTTTTCTAAAAAAAAATATTTTTTAAAACTACGACTGTTTTCAAAAATGTCTTATTTAAAGATAAGATTTTCTTCCTTAAGAGGATTTCATCGATTCATACAATGATTTTAAAAACTCTTTAATTACTTCCGTTTTCATTTGTTTGTTGTAACGCAGTGAAGTCCGCGTGCCGGAAGTGACCCTGATCGCAGGTGCCACTACCGGGTACATTGAAAAGAGGAGCGAGAATAAATATAGTCTTTAGCCTCCCTGATAGATGGAATATCCAGAACAAAAATATTTTTTTGCAATGCAACTCTTCGTTTTTGAGATTAATGTTTCCGACCAAACAATTTTTTCATATTTTGTAATATTAGTATAGAGTATACATTTTATGATGACAGTCGATAATATCTTAAGTTATTGCTTTTGCTTAAAAACTTCACGGCTAAATAACTTTTCATTTTGAGGCTGTGGTTGCGCGCATGTAAAGCATGTGCTTATAAGCGCAACGCTTGTGGGTTCGATTCCCACGCGTGGAATTCATTTTCTAGTAACAACTAACGACACTCGGCGTTGAGTTTCGCAAGTCAACACGAAAAATAGGACGGTGCATGAGGAACGGCCTATCATGCTACATGCGATACATAGCTACAAAATCCCTAATATTTATCTATCGTTGGGCTAATTTTGTTTTCCTACCCTCAGGTATAGTCCGCGTTACATGTACGGCGCGAGAGTGTATCCAAGGTATCTGTCCGGTACGGGATACGCTCTATCCGCGCCGAGTGCCAAGGCGCTGTATAAAGCAGCTTTGACTACTGCTTATTTTCATTTAGAAGACATTTATATTACTGGTAAGTTTTTCATAGTTAGAAAAAAAATCTAATTATACACTCTATCCTACATATTATAGTGGTATAGAAAAATGCGCGTGATAGGCATAGGGTATCTAGTGTCAAAACACTTCTTTCCGTCTTTTCCCACCGAATAACCTGTCTTGTACCAGAGCCAGGAATACATTAAACAATTCATCCATTCCTCGAATGAGAACCCAGACCGTTTACGGTCAAATGCTTGCACAGTGGCACAATATTGTTACGTTCCATTCTTAATTTTTTTTCCTCCTTGTTTCTAACTGTTTAAGGCACTGCCCTACATTTTCTCTTTATTTAAAATGATTTGGAATCCACTACCAATATTAAGTATTATCAATATTATTGATATTTCCAGGCATCTGTTCCGTGCGAGCGCACCCGCGTATAACGCCGCGTGATGAGCCGGGCTTCTCTTACACGGCAGTAGGGGAGGACGCGTGCGCCGCGCACTCGCATTTCACCGCGCACCGCGTCCTGCCGCAGCACATGCGCAGCGTTGAGTTACGCTTGAGAAACGTGGATGAGGTTGATGTGTGAGTTGGACTTGTTGGATTTCAATTTTTTTTGAGTTAATGTTAAATAGTTATATTAAAAACTAGCTACTCGTTAGGGGCTTCGTCCACTAGACTTATACAATTATTTATTTATTAACCTGAACTACTATTTTGTCAAGAACTATGAGAAGTGTACTTTTTTCACTTTTACTACTATGCACATTTTTACATATATTTTATCCAGAAGCAGAAGCCGTCCGTCTCTGGAATTGTCTTTTCAGAGCGAGCAATGGAAATAATTCATCTTCCTGAATAGAGTTTAATTGCGTAATCATTTACAGTGGCGCCACCTCACCTCGTTGCTCTTTATTAGAGTAAAAATGTTATATTAATGATACTAATTATAACAGAATGCTTTTAACATTTGTATTATAAGTTGTAATTGGTGTATGCAATATGTACATACGAGGAAGTCTCTTATCGCAAATTTTAAATGTTAAACATTTTTCATTGGCTACACTGATTTGATAAATTTGCTCGCCCTCATAGGTATTTTAATAATGAACGTATAAAATATTATCCATGGGTACGTTTTTTCACTCTCCTTTCATTGAAAGCGAAATCAGTCTTTTATTTTTGATATAAATTATATTGATTTTGTCAATTTGGTATACTCTCATAATGATTCACGAAGCTAGATAGATGGCTACCGTTGTGTAATTGTATTAAATAAAAAAAATAAAATTTAAATAAATCTGTTTCACGCTGTATCCCGCACACAGCAGGGTAGACAGAGGGAACACACTTATCGCCAAATTTTCGAAAGTTTCTCACAAATGTCACGTTTCGACCACACATTTGTGCCACAGCCGCCAATAACAAGTTATTTATTTATTAATAACAAACAACATAATTTTGTCCACAGATGCGAAAGAAAACGCTTAACTCAGGTAAGAAAGGAACGATTAAAACCGAAAAAACCGATCAAGAAACCTCTACGACAGCGCCTTACGTAACTAAGGACCTGTTTTAGTGAACGATATGTTTAGTAATTTGTGACTTTTTTGGCTTCGATGGTGAAATTTCATATTTTTTGAGGTCATTTATAGAGTTTGAGTTCATTTGAAATTAATTCACATAGAATTTTTTGAACAAACTAATTTATTTAAAGAAATCAATAATTGTGCTGTTCTCTTATTACATTTTCCTTTTTCTTTATTGTGTTTATTGTCGTTTGAGCATTTCTTTACTATTTATTTGGTTAGTGAAAGACACGTTTACTTATATACTTAAAAGTAAGATAAAAGGTTTTTTATACCACAGACATTATACATTATTTTAACTTATAGTTTTAAAAAACTAGTAATAGTACTGTAATATCATTATATAGATCTGATTATTAAACGTTTAAAAGATAATACAGATTAAATAAAAGTATAGATCAAATTCAAGAACAAATTTATATATCAGAAGTAAAATTCACCTTCAAATAATTTACATTTTATATTTAATTTCTATTAAAGATCTGATTTTTTATTATTATTATTATTATAGTTTTTAAAAATGGGTCCTTAGGATTAATAGGCTTGTGATTAGATTTAATATTAACATTGATTATAAATTTTTAACTTGTTCTACTTTTTTTTAGACATTTGGATGTAAATTGTTAGGCCAGTGCTATAGTTGTGACAATTTATCGAAAATTAAAAAATATAATATTATACATTAAATTGTTATAATGTAAAGAAATTATATAGTGTTTTTATGAAAGTGCGTAATTTTGATCGATTGTTACTTAATTGCCTTCTAAAAAGTAATATTGTAATGTCAATAATTAACTTATTATTATATACGTATATAAAAAGTAGTGGTCTAACTAAAAAAAATATATATTTTTTGGTTTGTGTGTTGGGAAAAAGTAAAACAAAAAAAATACGTAAATAGTAATTATGCATATATTTATTTTGTTAACAGTGCGTGTCATAAAATTTGTTTCTTTATGCAATTTATTAATAAAAAAAAGTATATTTTTTTTAGTTAGACCTCTTTACCAACGTATCGCATGTAATATAAAATAATAAAACTTCATTAGTACAAGTTTCGATTTAGCTTCTAAGACGGTGTGATAGTACTCCTGCCAAGGGTAATAGTGAGGGTGCCTTTCTATCGCGATTTTGTTAAGAATTTAAAATAAAAATGTGCGATGTCTGACGACATGTTATTGTTGCTATTTTTATCGTTTTCAAGCATATGTTTTTATATAATCGAGTGGGTACAGGCAAAAGCTAAAAAGTTTTTTTTGCCTAACAAAACGCTGTGTTGTTTGTCGCTGCTGCTATATTTAATGACTTTAAGGACGAAAACTGACGGAGTTACTATTCAAAAGCCTCATGTATAGAAAAAAAACAACTCCCAAGATTTGCTTTAATCAAATCCGACGACAATATAACATATTCATAGCATGATCTCTGATCCCTGACCCGATCTTTGCCAGTTGTTGTGCTTTTAAACTTTTTTTAACTATTATTTTAAAAATGCCTACACTCTGCAACTCGGACCTACTCTTTTTTTTCTTTCTCTTCCCATATATATTTGTAATGCAGAAAAAACGGTAAAACTGCCTTTATGCCCTACAATAATAATAACTCTAATTTTGTATTGAATTGAATTAAAATTTGAAAAATAATACTTAAACAGTTTAAATCCTTAACAAATCGTATAATGCGTAGTATTCATAATAAATAATAATTTAAATTTATTATTACTAAAATTGTATATTTAAAATGCTATAATAATAATATTTATATTACTAATATAATATGTTTTGGCCACACAGCTTATTATCTCACTAGTCATTTTTGTAAATAGTACAAAAAATCATTTATTTTTCATTTTTTTTGTTTTTTTTTTTGCACATTTTTCATTTGCCTTTTCTAAATTACAGATGAAAAAACCTAGTGGAATATACGTTGTTTACAAGTATCTGCGATTACTCGTCGCGAATCATTGCTAAGGACTCTTTACAGCCAAAACCAGGTAAAAAAGGTTGTTTTTTTTTTATGATTTGATTGTTTTTTTTATCTGTAATTTTACATATATACTCGATTTATATAATGATTTTTAATATTTTTTGTATATTTTTTTATATAAGTGCAATATCAAATCTTTTTTATCATTTAAATATTTTTGTTTGGATTTTTTTATATTTTTTTTTATTTTTTTATCGGTTACCTGGCTTTGATTGTAAATAGTTGATAAAAAATATTTAGTTATTTGTGATTAAAAAAAGAAATCATAAAACATATTTAATTAAATTTGTATAATTTCTTTTTTATTTAATTTTTGTATAAATTATTTCAAATTTAAGGACGTTTCTAATGATCTTCTTGTTTATATTTTGACATTTTGAAATAAGTTCTATTTTTTTAACATATTTTTTTTATCTCTACAAACTGTCTTAAGTATTATATTACTTAATTAGAATAAGCATTAAATTAACAATTTTATTAAAGTTAAAATACCATGCCCATAACAAGTAAATATATATATGTTTTTATAAGCTTACTCTTGATGGTTTGCTCAATTTTCCACATGAAATACTTTTCATACTCTCATTTCCATCAAAAAAAAGTATTTTATGTAATAAAAACTAATACCTCAGTGACTTTTACAATTTTTTTAGGAAACTACTTATTTTTTATAGCTAATGCAATGAAATGTTTCTCTATTTTTTTTTATTTCTTTCTGGAATCTCGAATCATCAATTTATACAGAATATATTATAAGTGACATCGAATTATTTTAGAAGTCATAATAATTATTATTGGATGAATCTTCGAAGCCGAATACTTGTATATTTTTTCAATGTAACAATAATCATGTTATTCTATTCGCGACTTTTTTTTCGCTTTTTTGAGCTATATTTAAGCTGTGATTTTACGCAGGCATCTTTTTTATAATTTTAAATATATAAGTTATATATAGCAGCTATATAGTATACAAGTATATTCCATTATATTTTTTATGGGAAGAATGAATTCATTTTTATTTTTTACACTCGTTCATTAGCGGTGTCCTTGCCGACTTACAAAAAAACCCCGAATAAATAAAATTTTGGATAATTTTAAATAATATATTATATTAATTTTAATGAAATTTTCAAATTTGAAAGAAGTTAGAAATTTAGTTTATCTGTGAAGAAATAATATATATCTAATTTTTAATATATTTTTCTTAACGCAATTAAGTAATTGTACTATATATACGGTTTATTTTTACATATTTATCTTTTATTTTATTTTAAAATTATTGTGTCAATACAGATGGAGATGTGACAGTATAAAAAATGTATTTTTTTCACGTTTGTGTAATTCTCTATATTTAATTGATATAATAGAAACAAAGTTTCTTAACTATATATGGGACCTGAAGAGTGAAATATCATAGAATATATTAAAAAATGCCATTTTAGATTTATTTATAATCGATTTATCGAAATATCTATCGATTATTTGAGTCGATATTAGAGAAGTCGATTGCAATATATGTGTTGTGTATTATTGTAAAGAAAATTACGTATTTCAGCTTTTTATTTTGAATTAAGAATCTCGGATATTGGTTGCTCTACTCGTATAAGTTTCTGTCATTATAAATGTATCTGGTAATTAAACTAAATTACTTTTAATATTGTGTTGTCTATATACTTGACTGTTTTTTTCTATTTAAGTTTTATGTTTTTATGTAACAGCAAAATAGATTGGCTGTGTAATGCCTTACAGATTATATATAGTGAATAGTGACACGTAAAATATATAAATAATTAATAATTATGTATTGCCATAGATAAAATATCCATCTATCAAATATGTCTTTTATGGGTAAATGTACTTAAATTAGAGAAAATGTATTGTATGTTTTCTTATCTTATGGGTTAATTTTCGTTATGTACGAAATTAATATAAATAATGTTATTAAAATATTTATATGATCAGTAATTTTTTTTTATGATAGTTAGTTTTTTTTAGCTATGACAGACATGTTTGAAGGATTTTTATTTTAATTGCATATGTGTATGTTGAGATAGAAAATTAAAATTTAAAAGTTGTTGTTTAATTGACATTTAGTTGTGTTTTAACAGGATCTCTTTCTTAAAATTTATTCTCTTAATATGTAACATTATCACTTTTTTAACGTACCTTCTATATGTATTCTCTATACAATGTGACATGGTAACGTGATTGGTATTGAATGGCACGTTCGTAACGCCATATTAAAAAAAATACACATAATTTATGTTGTGTATATAATTTTTTTGTCAAATATAAAAGAAAACATTTAGATGTCAAATTATGTCGCCTCATACGCTTATATTTATATAGCTGTCCACAATTGAGCTAGGAAAATTTTAAGAGAAACGAAATGATTATAGCAAATGATCCAAAATATCCGATAATTTTTGGACAACTTTTAATACTAATAATGGTCTATCTCTCTATATATGTATATCGTCTCTTTGGTGGTAAAGAGAATCAACCCACATATAACAAGTTTTAAGAGAAAATATTTTCAATAAAAAACCGGATCCAGTGAAATTCTTATTAACATTTGACTTATGGTGTTGGAGTTGTAGTTATCTACAACTTATATGATAATTGTTTGTTCACGCTTATTATTAATTGTCCCTTAATTTGAAATATGTAAGTAGACTCTCTTCAATATCAAAGGGATCAGGACCAATACACCTATCATATTTCTTCCTCAAAACGAAAGTGACATAACTCAATGTTTTGCTAATTGTAAATCGAATTTCTGATTTTGCTAAAAAACTGACCACAAAAACATTTTTAGTTAACTGATTTAAAATTTAAAATATACTTGGTGGTACCCGGTCTTAGTGGTACGTTTTACTGACTATTAAGATATTTTTAATTAAAAATCTGAAATTAAATTTTAAGTTACGTCACTTTTCTTCTGTACCTAATATGTAACATTATATTTTTTCATACATATAATATTAAAATAAAATATTTGCTGTTCAGCTTCGCCTATCCCCATAATGTCCCGACGCATAGTGTTCTATCTTATGATGATTTTTATGAAATAAAACGGAGAGAAATGTTTCTTTTTATTATTATTTTTCTCCTTAAATTATCTGCTGCGCTTGCCTGTACTTATTGAATTGTAAAAGAAATAGGTAAAAATATTTCATCTGTAATAAAAAATTGTTCGACTCAATTGATGACATCGACATTTTCTGATAGGAACAACTTGTCTATAACTATAGTCGAATTCAAATCAAAGTTCTGCAAGGTCTACTTAAAAGTAGACAAAATCTAAAATAATATAAAATCTGTTTATACCTACAAATATTATTTTGCGTAGATGTGAGATCACATGTGAGGAAGTCGGGTTTTATGTGTGAATTTTTGAAAGAAATAAAACAAATAATTAATTAATAAAACAACTCTAATAAAACTTGCACATATTGGAAAAAGTATCTATTTTCTAGGAAACAATCAAAATTTGGACTTAAATGTATAAGAAAAAAGTATTTTGCTAATTTTCATATTTTTTTTAACAAATTTATTAAGAAATTTTAAAAGTTACATCCAAAATCACATAAAATAGAATTAATAAAGTACCGAGCGAGTTGGTTCGCGCGGTGGAAGAATGTCTCGCGCTCGTATATGTTTAGTAAAGTCAGATCTGTTGCTAAGAACTTTGCCGTTTTACGATCTGGAAATAAAATGTATATTTAAAGTTAATTTAAGGTTCTCGTGGCGCAGTGGCATGAGCGTGTAACTGTTTTTTTATGGGAGAGGACAAGGCAAACGATGACGTTCGGGTCATCTGATGATAAGTGATCATCGCCGCCCACGACCCCGTGTAACACCAGAGGAGCTACATATTCGTTGCCGGCCTTTATGGTGGAGGATGTTGGGCGCCGGGGCTCGGCATTACCTAATGCCGAGAGCCACTACTTCACGCCGGTTTTAAATGCCGGGGGTGGTATTAATGCGGTCGAGTCTGCCCGTGTGTGTTGCCATTATTGGCGACATGACTCGTACTTTAGACTCCCGACTACCACACGTACTTTAGTCGCCACTTACGACACCGACAATACCAGGGTGATTCTAAGCCGGGATCACGCGGCGAAAAAAACGAATTGTAACTGTAAATAAATTGGTTCGTTTTCTACTCAAAAGAATGTAATAATTTCATTTCTTCGCCCCATTAAGGGGCGTTATTTTTTTTCTTCATATTATAAATCAAAAGTCTCATGAGTCTCATGTTCGCGTAGAGAACGGAGTGTTCTGGCGTTAGGTGCTCTCTTTTTAACTAAATAAAGTAAAATAAAATATATATATATATATTACCATTTGGATTGATGTCAAAGATAGGTAGCGCGGTGACGTCGGCGAACGCAAACGACGTGCAGAGGTCTAGAGCATTGGCGTGCGGCAAGTTGATAGTTATACGGATTAGAGCTAAAGAGATGTACAAATTAACATGCTATTAATTAAAATTAGCGACTACTCTAAGGACTGTCAGCTTATATATTTAAAAAAAAAAAGTTCTATATTACTGAAGTAATAAGTATTACTATTATAATGTTTATATTACTAGACGCAAGAGTTCTGTTGGAAAAAGATCAAAGACATCTCTCATAATATATATAATCCAGATTCTTAGAGTTCATTACATATTTGTAGTTATTCATTTACTAGATTCAAACGAGACGTGTTAAAAACTGCTCCAAAAATACATACGATACGTCCCCTTATAGCTGTAGCTGTATCTGGTGTCTTCCCGCAACGACTTGTGTTGTATCAAGGTCCTCGTGGATTCGAACCTCAGGGAAGGGCAGTCCAACGCTATGACAGCCACGTCTGACGCCATATTGTAGCTGGAAGGCAAATTATTGTTATTTTTTTATGTTTTCAAATGTCGCTGCCATTAGTAGAATAATAAAAATCGTATTGCACATAAGTGGCAGAATGTATCTACGAAACACTTGGCAGTATTGAACGGAGCAGCCTTATTAGTTTTTTTTCTAGAAAGGATATAAACATCACGTCTTCCATAATATCCACATAAAACTTTCCTTTCCTAACTAAACTGACAAAATTCTTGTTTTATTAATAATATTTAAAATTGTAATATAATAAGTTAATATATAGCCTTCACCCAGTTCACATAATGAAATACTTACAAAAATTCCGATACAGAACACTTATTGTGATTCCTTATGATCAGATTTTCATCAATGTACGTCGCATTGAAGTATGGCGTGTCGAACTTGAATCCTGGTATTTTGTACGCGCTGGGAACGAACCCGCGCACCTTCGGGTTGCATCGCGAGTTCACTGCGAGGTTCTCACGGATGCACTCATTGTGGCTTAGCTTACACGGACGGATGATGTTCGACGGCACTGCGTGAAGAAAGATACAGATAAGTGTAGAATAGTTTAGTTATTTATTCATTTCTAACCGCAACCACTCACCAGCCAGACACGCCGCAACCATCAAAACCAATGTTACTGATTTGATTATCATTTTAATCGACCTCGTCATCACCAAGCCCGAAGTCACCTGAACTGGCCGAGCAATTTAAATAACAACAATGGATTATCGTTTGTTTCAAACACACAAAAGATATATAATTATTATTTGTTTTTGAAAACACTTGAGTAAATTAATGACGATGTTTGGCTCGTTTTTTGGATTTCTTTCGATTATATAACATGTTTGTTTAAAGTTTCATAAAATGTAGTACAAAAGCTAGAAAATAATTTTAAATCAAGTTAATTCATTTATTTATTATTATTTAGTGGGGATCGGAGTGTCTTATCACTAGGTTCTCTCTGCCTACCCTGCTGTGTGCGGGATACAGCATGAAGCTGTTTTTTTTTAAATTATTTATTTAAAAAATGTTGAATTTACAAATTGCTTACGCGGTATTCAATACATGTGCAATACGGTGATACATTAAAATTGAGTCACTTATGTAATAACTTCTCACACTACGAATTAATTCATCAAATAAAAAAAAATATCAATAAAAAATCAAATAATTAATTCCCTTTGATTCTGAAACTTTTTTTCTGATAACTTCTATTTTATATTTTAGGGTTCAGACAAAAGTAGTTAAAGTGGTGACTGTTTTCTTCATATTTTTTGATAATCTATTTTTTATACCAAAAGCTCTTAATTAAGATGAGACAATCAGACAAAAAAATAAATCAATTAAAGTTACATACTACTTAAATTACACATATTATAAATAATTTTTAACAATAGATGTTGTTTTTCTTATAATTAAAAAAAATATTAATGAGGTTATTTCACATGGATGTGTTAATTGTACATAAATACTTACTTATTTGTAATATTTTTCGTAGATTTTCACGAGTCTGTACAATTTAAAATATTTGGGGTCCCGATGTACAGTTTTTAACTTCACGCTTTATCCTGCTCGTAGGGTAGACAAAGAAATCTTAGAGCTAAAACGCTTCTTTCCCAATGAGAGAATTCTGTTTATCATTTACCGCCTCATTGCCAGAGCCACGGAATGAAAATATTAAACATTTCATTTCCCCAAGTGGGATTCAAATCCACAACCACTGCATTCATAGTAACACGTTTGTGCCGTTAGCCACGGCTTCAAGTGACCTAAATTTTATATACACTTTTATAACGGTGTCTTAAGAGAAAATCGGCATTTACATTTGACAACCATGATGGCTTAGATGGCAGACGTGTGTGGCTCCGAAATGGACGAATCGAGTTTGATCTTGTTTGGTCGTCTTGTGACGTCACATTAAAAATAATTAGAATCCCCGATCGTTTTATTGTATTTACTATTTTATTTTCTCCTAAGTATGAGTCCCGTTAAGCAGTCACAATTTTTAAATCCGATCAATTTCTTATATAATTTAAATAAGATCAAGCTTCACACTGTATCCCACACACATCAGGGTAGGCGGAGGGAACCTCGTGTGAAGACACTCTCCACTTTCTGCCAAATTTTGGAGGCATTGCATGTTGAGTGGTCTGCCACTGAGAACTCAACGCCGCGATACATACTTTAAATTGTATTTATTTTATTTATCAAACAACAAAATATAAATAAACCTCATCTATCATTTTTAAAGTACATGCAAATATTTTATAAAAAAAGACTGTCGTAAACAATTATAAATCATGTTTTTTTTATAAAAATAAATACTCTTTATAATAATATTCAGAATTACAACTACTATGGAGGGTACAAAAAAACACGCATAGCTTAAAAATCTTTTTTAATTGTAACTATTTTACATTAATAATAATAATAATAATCAATAGAATTAATCGTTTAAATATTTACTGTCGACAGCGAACACACGCACGCACCAAGCGTTACCTATAATAAATGCGAACATTAACACGCTGTATAACGTAACAGTACTATATACAGGGGCTTGGAAAAATAACATTTTGAGGTAAAATCGAGTAAATGCAAGAAAATTTCTGAGTGGAAACTAATGAAGTAAATGCATCTGTATAAAAAAATAGCGAAATATTAAAAGAAAATTACCGAAAAAAAAGTTACAACATTATATGCTATTATATATGTAAGTAAACAAAAAAAGCATTGCATTTTAAATGAAATAGCAACCCTCTGTATTAAGGTCATGTAAAATATCTTTGGTGTATTCATATTTTTACAGGCATTAAAGTAAAAATTTATTACTTAATCTTCTTACTTTATAACTGGGATTTATAGGATTATACAAGTTTTTAATTAAATCAATAATAAACGGAGTGATTGGTCTTTACATCACAATTAGAAGGATATTAAAAAACATTATTAAAGCTTTAGAAGAAAAATAAATAATAAATTGTAACTTATCTTGTAACGTCCTTAGTACAAGATTACTTATACAGCGTATTAGAATTTGCCAAATACTTTATGTCACAGAGTAAAAAAAATATAATTTTAAGCATCAGTTGGTAACCACATTTTTTATCTGCATCATAAAACATATGACAAAATCGGTAGACAGATTTCAATTTCCACTTGCCAACATCGAAACACTAAGAATAATTATAAAAGAAAGAAAAACACAACTTAAAACAACCTACAAGAAAAACTATATTTTGTGATGCTTCCATAATTTCAAGTATAAAAGTTAACATAAAAATACAAAAAAAGGGTATGAGATTCGATTTTTTGTTGAAATCTGTCTACTTTGCTTGCTCCACTCAACATATATCTATCTCTTTCATTAGTTGACATTTATTTTTGTCTCTCTCGCACATCTATATGTAATCTATATGTATATGCGAGTTAGAAAGAGACAGATGTATAGAGCAACGCACAGAATATAAAATGTAGGTAAAAATATTAGTCACTAATAGTATTAAAGCGTTACAAATGACAATTAAAAAAAAATAGTATATTATGAATGATTTTCGTACAAGTTTGAGAAACATTGTATAATTTAATTTACATATCGAATATCGAAATTTATTTTTTCTTGTTCTCTAATTTCCAACCGAAAAGGAACTATAGTTAAATTTATGCAGCATGTTACAAAAACTACAATTACAGTAAATATAATAATATAATTTAACACAATTCGTATAAAATTACATATCAACGTCGCAAGGACAAATTACGCGAAAACCATGCAAAAATTACAAATGCACCCAAATTGGTGTGTCATACAAAAAAAAAAACACCAACTTTAAACATTTTCAAACCTATTGGTTCCTATCACACGCCAAGCGTTGCGAAATACATTCATCAAATATATAGCAAATCGAAATAATTACATTACAATGTACATACGAACAACCGTGGCCAAGGGTGACGACTCTTTAGAAAGAGAGGGAGAGATATTATGGCTCTCTTTATTCTCAATTTTTAGCCCTTTTAGACCAACGAGTATTAAACAATGAAACGACAAAGGCACCAAGACTCTTCAATCGAGATATAATGATCAATTAGAATCAATCTTCTATTATGGTAGAAAGAGACAGCGCTATACGAGTTCTAATGCATGTCTTCTGTTTTTATATTAAAAATTGAAATCAATCGAATCAATTTAGTTATTTTATAACAAACATTGACAAATGTTACTAATCTTTCTGTACAATAACATACTAAAACCTTAGCCAATTTTAATAAAATTTTCCTTGATTTTTACTCAACTAAGATATCTTAGAGCAAACCTGGCCAAAACTGCAATATAAATATAACAACAGTGCATCATAAATATACATTAAATATATAACCCAATTGTGCTTCAATTCGGCAAATTCGCCAATATTTCGATGAAATAAAAGACAACAACTGTTAAAAAAGTATCAGAAGTAAGAAGTACTAAAAATAATGCCTTAAAAAATATTTTAGGCTGATTTAGAATAAAAAAGTAACACTAGATTTCCCTCTGCCTACCCAGCTGTGTGCGGGATACAGGGTGAAGATGATTCATTCATTCATGTATACAGATGCTAAAATAAAGTTACATACTGACAGATTTCTTATTATATATATACGAATATTTTGTTTACTTTTTCTTTTAACTTTTCGTTCCTTCACATTAAAAGCTTCAAGCAAAGCTATTTTTTTATATATTGTAAGATATTTCAACAGACAAAGAGTTACATAACAAAAAATTGACTTAATTATCTGTATTAATAGCACAAAAATTAAAAAAAAAATCAAATAATAAACGGTTTAAACAGCTTACCATATTTATTTTTAATAAAAGTGGGTAACAGTTCTTAAGTAATAATGATTGTAGAAAAAACTAAGTGTTGTGAAAAAGTCCGGACACTTTTAATTGAACTTAAATTTCACAATAAATGGAAATATATTTCATTTTAGTTTTCTTCTATTATGATTTTTTTGAAAAATCGAACCTATACTCACTTTTTTTAGAAATAAAACATTTTTTGAACTTTAGTTTTCAATGTATTGAAATGAATTACGTTTTACGTGGTGATGTGATTATTTTGTAATTATTATTTAAAAGTTATTTAATAAATACAATATTTTTAATAAATTTTAAACTTGGCTTGGATATGATTTTTCACTTGTTATTGATTTTCTGTGGGGAAAAGTGAAACATTTTTGAAACACGAATTAATAATACGAGTATGTATTTAATAAATGATTGTATGCACGTCCTTTTGCTTTCGGTTTGGAATAATAAAAAAAAATACCGCACACCATACGAACTTTTTGTACTTTATAAATTATATTTAATTTAGAACTTTATGTGTAAAGAGTCGGTCAATCACAAGAATTTTTTTTTTTGTATATATTTTATATTATAATACTAGCATACCTATGCTATTATTATAATATAAAAAATATTTTAAACTGCGCGAAATAAATATGCGTGTACGTATGCATGAAAGAAAATGTCTACTAAAGCTATCTAAATCCCTTGACATCTAACGATTTTCATCTTTTTTTATAATACAAAAAAAAAACAACGTTAATAATCTAACATTGCTCTAGCGTTTCCCAAATAATAGTTCAAAATTGTTTAATATATCATTGATTTCATAAAAAGATCTGTACATATTGAGAAAAAAATACTATTTCAATTTAATGTTAAATGTCTAAATACCCCATTTTATAATTAGTTAGTAGAAATTGTATGTATGTTTGTTTATTTACGACTAAAAACATATCTATGAAAGTTAAGTTACTGAAATTAGTGATACATTAAACAAAACTATACAACTACTTTTAAAATCTTAGCTCAACATGTACAGTCAGAAAAAATATGATCTAAAATGTAACGGTAGAATTTTTTTTAACTATTTAATTGTTTTTTGCTTCTTCTAACTTTTCTGCTGACTGTACTCAAGGCATGATTTGAATTATCTTATATACTAACAATTTTTAAAATGGATAACTTTTTTTGGGAACCATACAAAAAAGTAATAGTGTTGCATTAAAAAAATCAATTTTTAATGTATTTTTTGTATTATTTACAAAAAATTACGTCATGGTATAGTTAAACATGACTAGGAGTTTTGAAATTTACTGGGAACTAATAGAAAATGTTTAGTTTATTTCTTTCAATATATTAAAACGGCGGTACAGGTTCAAATCTCAAAGAAAAAGAAAATTATTTTAATTTAACACAACACTATTTACTCATAGCATATTAAATTTGGCGTACATCTCTCTAAATATAGACATATTGTAGTTTATACAAAATTTCTTTCATTTAAAAAAAAATACCCTCACGCTCACGAGCGTAGCGCAAAACCGACCTTCAGATTTTTTTATGTATGTATGACACATAATTATATATAAATTTATATATAAGCATTATTATTAAGTCTATACCGATTTTATTGGATTACACGCGTTACATATGATGTTTCGAAGACTTTTTACCTATACGACTTTTTACCTATATTTTAAATATACATATGTATGCCAACATATATCTAACAATTTGTTAACTATCTTTTAATTCTCTCTGTTTAAAGATTTTATAGTAAAATGAAAAATGTGTCAACAAAAACAAACCTCAGAGAAGCCAAGAAATTTAGATATTTTTTAAAAATTGTTAGTCCAATTACAAAATATGAAAACAAATTAGGCATTTAAGCAATAGGGGTTTAAACTATAAAATTTAGTAACAGATTAATTTAAATAATATTACCACACAGCGTTATGTTATGATCAATAAGTTGTTCTTGTTTTATCAATTCACTAATACATTACCAAGTGGTATGTTGCAAAAAAACATGATTATCAAACGACTGAATTGTTGCCAAATAGCTGACATGTTGCTGTAAGCTGTAAGCATGTGACTGTTACCAATGTCAGCTATTATAGAATCCAGCAGAAAAAACTATACGGACTAAGGATTTTTATTTATTGTATATTTCTGCCGACATATCTATATATCTATTGTTCTTAGCTGCTGCTACTGACTTTCACCTACATACAGGGAATTACTTTCCATCCTACTAACATTTTAAATCAAAGCAAGTTTGCGAGGATGGATGTCCGTTTCTTTTTCATATAATATTGATGAAACTTTAGAAAAATATATTAGCTTATACATCAAAATAACATAGGTTACAATTTAGATGGAGATTTTGTATAAATTTGTGTATAATATAACAATAGTTTTGTGGGCGATGTAATATAACGATATAGTTTTGTATATTTCTTGGCATACTTACATACAGGTTGTTTAAATTTAAACAGTAGAGTCACTTTTATATTTTAACTGAGTATTACGACAGTAACGCTTCCATTTAATATATTTATTAGCATAACGATATACAGGATGTTTCTTGTAATACTTATAAGTTCTAATAGTAGTATCAGTAGTGTCATATCTAAATACAGACTGTTTGTAAGTCCTGCAGGTGCCAGTGTAACTGTCAGTAGTGTGAGTGTTGTCAGTCGGTCTGCGTGCTGCGCGTGGCGCGGCGCGGTCGCCGCTACGAAGGTGATTGCGGCACGCCCTTTGCAGCTTCCTCACGTTGTTTGCTGATGTATACCTGTTTGTTTTTTAAGAAATATATTTAGTATATTTATACATTCGTTAACAATCATATATTGGAAATTTTCTAAATAATTTGGGCAACAATTGAATGTTGCTTAGATAAATATGATCTAATTATTTTTTATATGTTTAGGCAATGTAGATGATAGCCGACTTTTTTCATAGTATCACATTCGTTTCCTTTTCTATTATTTCTTTATAAAAGATTCCTTTCATTAAAAAATCAAAAACATACTTGAAAAATCTACCGAAATCCATCAAAACCCACCTGCAAAAGTCGATACTTGCTCACTGAGAGGTGCTTCAGATGGGGTTGCATACGTTCTTCTCCCAACGCAAAAGTGAATGCAACCATACAGAATACCGCTGCTTTGCGCACCGCTGAGTTTTGATGGTCGGCGAGCTGGGGATGGAACATATATATACATAATATAGTGTTAGCTTCACGCTTTAAATCGTTTATAGTAAGCTTTGTGTAAAGACAGATACTTCATCAGCTTCCGAGCGAAACTCAACGCCTTCTATATCTTTTACCAGAGCGCATAAATAAAGATAATTAATTACTTCAGGCAGGAATCGACTCACTAACCGCTACGTTTACAAAACTTCACGCTTATAGTCTGCCGCCGTCTTGCTACGCCACGATGCTTTAAAATTGATAGTGTTACTTTTATAGGTTTCGCCTGCCTAGTTATTAAAATTATGAAAATAACTCAAAGATCGATCTAAAGATGCTGTTATCTTTCATATGATATAATTAATAAATAATAACGAATTCTGAAATCGATATCGATTTCAGAATTGAGAACGCTTTATATTTACGGGCCAAAGCGTTGTATTAGAAGGTAGCTATGAATGCAGTGACACAGAAACGATTAATGTCATGAAATTATAGCTTATATAGCCTTCTAGCCTTAACTCAACTTACTTAACATAGCTTCACGCTGTATCCCTCGCGGAGTAGTCAAAGAGAACGCCGCGCCAAACTCTACGGTCACTACACACCTCTCGCCTCAACCACTGTCATCAACCTCTACTTACATGTTCTCTTCTGAGGTCTCCCCCTAACTCTCTTACCACTCAATTTTCCATCATAAATCTTTTTTTGTAATTGTTTCGAAGTGGCCAAATCAGCCAAGGACATTCTTCTTCATTCAATGGTATATGTAACACAATGAAAATCCTACAAAATCTACAAAAATCCTCATCACCTGTCCAACCCCCTCCATGAGTTGAGAGACATTGTCATCAGTCAGTTCAGGTCCTCTCGTTTTGGCCACTTCTGCTGCAAGTTTGAGAGCGCAGAGCGATGTCGGGTATCCACGGGTACGAATGACAGGTTTGACAAGCGCTAGAACCTAGAAATAAAGAAAAAAAGTAAAAATATATTAAAAAGATATTTTTTCCAACCTACCTACCCTCCGTCTTAGGGGTGGGTAATAGAGAAAATTGAGTATAAAGACACTTGAAAGAAAGAAGAGACACACTGACAGAATTCAACACTACACTTCGTATTATCGGAGTGGAGAAATAAAAATGATTAATTCCCCTAGATCAGATCTGTTCGGAAATCGAATTCACAACTTGTTTACGACAACAGTCATACGCTGTTTCCTAAACCATGATGACCTCAATTGATAGATGATTGAGATGCCTACATAGGACTTAATTGAACCTGAATGGAATGAAATGTCAAGATCCATGTCATATGCGACAGTTCCAGTCCCTCCAAATCCTTTTAAATCCATCAAAACTCCTCCACTAACCTGATGGGCGGGCAAAGCCCTAGCTATATGCGGCATACCGGCGTCCACCGCCCTCATCACCTCCTTGCTTAAGGAGTACGCGTTGATAAACTTCAGCAGGATTAGGTCGAAGTACTCGAGCCAGTACGGCCTGGTCTCCGGGCGGCGGCACAACCACACGAGCACCTTGATGGATTCTGAAGCTGAACGCTCGTGTGCTGTTCCCCAACCTGGTGAAGGTTACAAAGTTAGTGATGTTTTTTTTTTATAATGAGTTTTTAGGCGCCACAGACTTTTGTCGTTCATGCCTAAGCATAGTGGTTAAACATTTTTTTAAAGGGTGTATACTACATTTAGTGGGGCAAGGAGAGGTAACTTAGTGTTAAGACACTGTGTTCCCCAAATATTGCGAGTTTAGTGAAGGAACTCTTTGTCTTTTTACACATGGGCATACACGACACTTATTAAGAGTAAATATCATATACAAAAATATTTTTACAAGTTTTAAGACATACAATATGAATTAATTTGTAATTTTACAAAAAAAAAACATATACATATATTTACCAGAGGACTGTGCGTTCGTTGCGTTTTCAGCATTTTCCTTATCTGCTGCATTCTCTTCAACAGTGAGAGATGATAGCGCCACTCGTACTATGTTCCTAGAAACAAATATAAAGTTATATTTTTAGTTAGTTATATATAAATATTCATATTCCATTCATGCATGTTCAGTTACTCTAATGATAATCGTCATAATTCATACAGAGTTTAAAATGAAAAATATTTTTAGACTGTCACATTTCACAAAAAATGTCTCGAATTTGGGCGGGTATTATTTATTGCATTATATTCCCTACCATCACCAATAAAAGAAAAGCCATTTGGGTAGTATCATTCAATCTCTCATACACACAAGTAAAAACAAAACATACTTAAAATACTCCTTAGGTTTATTACAATCGCCATATTTCAGTATTTCATGAGTGCTGAGCAAGAGTCGCTCAATTTGCTCGGGTGTCGCCGTCTTAACGTCCAAATTGCTCAACGCTTCTAACACTTCCGTTTCTCGGAGACCCGCTAAAAGATAGGAAAATTATTATTTATTTATTATAAGAAATATATATTTAGACCAGTGGAAAAGCGTCTACTGTTAACGTGACGGTTGCGGCTTCGATGTCCGTTCAGTGGAGTTAATTAAAATAGATAAATCTGCTTCACGCTGTATCCCGCACACAGCAGGGTGGGCAGAGAGAACTTAGTGTTAAGTCATTTCGTCCCCATTTTCTGGCAAATTCTGGTGGCATTGCGTGTTGAGTGGCAGAACTCAACGCCGCGCTGTGCCTCGACACCAGAGCGAAGAAATGGAAATTCACAAATATTTAATCTCGAGGGGATCGAACCCACAACCAGTCGGTTTTACAATCTCACTTTGTGCCCCTGCGCCACGATTATTTTTATTTATTTCCTCGGATAACAAGACAAAACGCCACTTTGAATTCCGCCATTTAATGTTTCGAAAATTGGTCGTAGTGTCCTAAAACTAGGTTCCCTCTCAAGTAAAACAGTAATTAAAAATAAATTGTACCTAGTACTGTCTAGGGTAACTGTACATATTAAAACATGACCTTATTGTGTACGTTTGATAATCTCCATTAAAAGAAATGAAATCATTATACTATTTTAATTGATAGTACTAGGCTTAAATTCAACTTTTAACAAATTTTAACAAATTTAGGAATTAACTAAACAATACGTACACTTGGTTATGATCAATCCATTTTCATCCATTTCATACGGCTTCCCCTTGTCGCGACCCAAATGTGCCGAGTTGTAATCACTAAAAATAATAATTTAGTATGTTTATTATTTATTTTTGTCTATACTTCAATACTAAAGTTGTAAAGCTTCAGTAACAACATGGGCTCCGCATTAAAAATTCGCAAGTAGCGTAATTTTCTTCTGTTCTAAAAGTTGCCAAGTGTGTAACTCGATAGGATCTTGTGCGCGTACGAAAATCTCCTAGGGTTCCAAAGATATACCACCCAAACATGCGAGACTGTACGAGACAGTGCTGTCACTCTTCGACTCCAGGAACAGGCACAAAGGCAACCTGGAGGAGGGATGCTCGCGACATGTCTAAGAATAAGTGCATGTCGAGAGAGCACGCATAAAAGTGATTAAATACCTAAACCAGAAGTTCATCACGGAAATGAAAAGTGCCCAAAAAGAAATAGTGGAAATTCTGGAGGAGGTCCAGGCATTAAGAAGCAGGCTGGGATACGAGACATAACATCCCTTCCGAGATATAAATGAAATCAACGAGTTTGTTGGGTTTAACATGCTAATATCATGAATTAGTGGTTTGAATTCATTAAATATTTCTGTAAGTGTCCAATCGAAGATGGTTAATTTAAAAACAGGAGATATAATATTCAAATTCATCCTTATACTGTACATATATTATAAAATTATAAAACTAGACCTAGAAAATTATTACCCATGTGGTCCGTAATCAAGACGTCCATGGGGCGTTGGGGACGACTCTTTAGTACTGCTCGCTTCTTCAGAACTATCTGCTGAGGCGGCTCGGGCTATTATGTCACTGGAAGTATAAAAAAAAGAAAACTCAATTTTTAACAAAACAATAGTATTGCGAAAAATAACACAGTAAAGCGTTGTTACCAAAATTTACTGCTTACTGTTCATTCAATCAAAAATTTTTATTTTCAGCTTCACGCTGTATCCCGCATACAGCAGGGTAGGCAGAGAGAACCTCTGTGTTAAGACACTCAACGCCGCGCTTTGCCTCGACATCAGAGCGAAGAAAAATGGAAATATAAACGTAAAGAAATATTTCACTTTCTCGAGTGGGAATCGAACCCACAACCGTCGCGTTTACGCGCGACACCCTTGTGCCACTGCGCCACAACGGCCTTAATCAAAATAAAATAGTAATTATCAATTCTAGCATACATTAAAACACATTTTTCGACTTTCCTTATATTTTTAAAATAAGTCTTAATACTAACACATTATAATGTCCGTTTGGTACGTTGGCGCCATTTTGTCCTCTCGATAACGTCGCATCTGACATTTGACTTATTCCTGAATCTTTGCTGGACATGTGATTGCCGCATTCCGCTAAAAAGGAAAAATTAAATTATTTTAATGACAAACAAACGCTCTAGTTAATGAGATACACTACAGTTCCCCGCATATCTACAATTTTAAATTTAACAAATCATGCGATCTTTTTGAAATTTTAAATAATTTTTGGACACTTAGGAAATAAAAATACTTTTTTAGAAAATCTATAAAAGCACCCGCTACGTTTATTTTTTTTTTATACGCTGCACATAACAGTGTAGACAGAAGAAACCCGAGATCATTAACGTTCCCTAGTCTCCGCCGATACGTTTTCTAAAAAAATAAATATTCATGGCACATATGAATCAACAAAAAAATAGTTTTTTTGACTTACCATTAGAATGCTGAGCGGTATAAGTGTGTATTTCGTTTGTTGTTTTTCTTATACGTGAATAGACATCTTCTGCGTTACTCGAAGTAGACGTTGAAGTTCTTAGGGGACTGTCACTTCCGGCTGAGAAAATAAATATTAAAATGGTAATGATTTTTTATCAGTTTCACGTTGTATCACGGTATGTAGCAAGGAACGAAAAAGAGAACGTAGTATTAACACACTCTGGAGTTGAGTGGCGGAACTCAACGCCGCACTTTGCTTGGACACTAAGAGTGAAGAAATGAAAATATTAAATATTTTATTTCCTCGAATACGAATCGAACACACAACCTGCCGCGTTTAAGTTACACGCTTGTCCCCCTGCACCATGACTGACCTCAGTCACGCATTAAACAAAATAATGTAAAAAATACGTGATAATGCAAAAGCATTACATTGGCTAAGTTTGAAAAGCTGTTGGACGTATTAATCGTTCGTTAAATCGTTAATTTAGTTAAATAAATAAATATATATTTAACGAATCAAAATATAAATCTTTACATATCCGCCATTTATCCTTTGATTAATATTATTATCAAGATATAAATAAAAAAAAGAAATCTTACTACTGGAAGTCCGTCTAACATGCTGTTGCACAACTCCATTGACCAGCGCTTGAGTTTCAGCTGGAAGTTCCGACATGAGAGTTGTGAACTGCATATACAGAAGAAAATATGTATTTATATAATATTTTCTATAATTTTGTGACATAGTATATATATTTTGTTAAAGAAAAAACAATGGTTTAACTTTCATATTCATTTTATATCTATCGAATCCATAACACGTCTGTTATTTTCGAACAGTGAAAAGTATGCTTAATTACAAATAAATAGAAAGATTCAATATAAATATTTTTTATATTATCTAAAAAACAGAATCTCAAATGAATATATAATCATCTATGTATATGGCCATCGTCACTCACACAGAGTATAACCGCAGAGTCGTGATATCTCTGAAGTTAGGTTTACTAAACTTCTTAGTACTCGCGCTCGGTAACAAAATAATCAAAAGTAATACTAAAATCACACACGTACCGGCACCGGGTTACAGTCGTACAGGGCGGCAAGTGCGCGCCGGGCGCCGTGCCGCACGTCCGCCGCGCGCGGGTCTGACGCCAGACTGCTCACCTTGGTGAGGGCGCGACCCGCTACGCCACTGGCACCACCTGCGGGACGGTGATATGAAACTTATATACGAGAGAGCGAGATGGATATATGTATCTGCTACGGTATACTACATTGTGTATGGGAAGAGACGGAGATATAGTGTACATGTGAGAAGGGCAGAGACAGATCTATCTTATCATACAACACAGTGCAAATTTAAATATTTTTTTTTATTTGGTATAGCATAGCATAGTGTTGGAGAATGAGAGATGGAGAAACAGCATCGTGTGAGGAAGTGTCTGGTATAGTAACGCGTAGCGTAATATCGGAGAACGGAGGATAGACATATAATGCTATGTATGAGCAAGAGATGTATATAGTTGGGGTGTAAGGAAAATCATCTTAAGTGTGAAGCTTTAAATAAAACAAAAAAACCAACTCACCGTGTAAAGCCACAGCCAAACTATTAGGCGTGCAATAATCGTGCGCCAAGTCCGCTAAAAACCTTAACGCCGCTACCTTCGTCTTGGGAGTGGGTGCCGTCGCGCCGTCTGCTAGAAATCTACTCGAAAAAACACAAAGAGTGAAGCTTAATAGTCTTAAAATGTGTACATTATTTATTTACATTTTATATATTTACCTAAATATGTTATGTAACTGTAACTCAGCGGGGAAGCACTCGTGAATCACGTCTAATGTCTTCATTATTTTACTTTGCACAGAGCCCAGTATGTCCGTGCCTAATTTCATTAATAGTCTGAAAACAAATATCAAATAAACATTAATAATGATAGATAATATTTCTTAAAGAAACAAGTGAAAAATATGTTTAT
>JBAIZZ010000098.1:5967-44361 GCA_037355905.1 Heliconius aoede | reverse complement strand
TTCAGTATCATAAAATTTACATCTCAATTATTTGACTTAGTAGTAAGGAAATTTAAGAATGTACGACATATGCCACATTCCAAGTGTCCGTAGTCAAGAACTGATATATAGTGGGTTATATCAAAATAATTAACGTGATGCGATATAGCCTATAGCCTTTATCGATAAATGGCAAATTTTGGCAATGCAAAAATATATTTTTAAATTCGAACTAGTAATCCCAAAATAATAAACATATAGTTTTATTTCTACTAGACGCAATTTGACGCGTACAAAAAGCGTAACGTAGTAGCATAGACTTTATAAAAAAATGGATAATGTCAGGCAATTAGTAGTGTTCATTATTTTTATTTAATTAATTTAATGTATTATTTAATAAGAAAAAAATAATAACATTCTGCATTTCTTCTCAATATAGACAATAACTGTGCCAAATATAATACACCTTCATCCTAACATATTAATTAATATTATATTTATAAAAATAGATGTATACACCACGGATAGATAGATAATATACACACCAGAAGACAGCGTATGCAAAGTATGCAAGCTATCGAGGCTGCCGAGTCGCTCCCGTTCTATTTGCTTCTGTACCGCCGCGTCCAGTCTGTTGAATAGACTCTCCGCGTCCTCGGGGAACTGACGCTTGTACGCCAGGAACGCTCTGAATGTGGACCAAATGCACAACTAATGAGCTTATATAAGTATAACTTTACTATATTAATAATACATTAATTAATAGTACATTAATTCGAGTTCGTACTATAGATATCTAAAAACTTGTTAAAATTTGGAATGTCTTTTATGTATTTTTTTTCTATTTTTCTACTGAGTGAAGTTACTATGCGTAAAAATGGAACCTCTTCTCAAAATACAAATTTAACGCACTTCCTAGCATGATTCCTGGCGGTGCTATCAGCGTCGGCGCACGCTCGTCGTATAGCATCTCGAACCACTGCTTGCTGTCGTTCAATGGCCGCTGAGCTCCAACGTTCGAGCAGGAGGACTAGGACTTCACTGGAATGGAGAAAAAAATTCTAAGCTTTTAGATAAATATTATTCTTATTTTTTCAGATTTACGCTGTATCCCGCAAATAGCAACAAAGAATCTAGTGTTAAGACACTTTGTTCCCTACATTGCGTGTACAACGCCAATCTTTGTCTATCTGAAAAATATAATGCAAAAACTATAGTTTCATTTTACTTTAGAGTGCTTGCTGAGAAACATAAACCATACGAAACAGAAACTCCAATCCATTCAGCTCATTAGGGCACTAAAAATACTTTTAAAATATTACCAACTCATATAAACAAGTTATAATTCCTTAGCACGTCACTGCATATATCACTGAGTCACAAAGTCACTAACCTCATTGTCGACCTGATCTCCTTGCTCTTGTTAGTGGTGAGGTTGGTGACGAGCGGGGGTATGAGGCGAGGCGCGTGCACGTGTATCACTATGTAGCGCACGCACACTGTGCCAGCTGACGATACCACCTAGGGAATTCAAACTTTGTGGAATTACTGATTAATTACTGCGGTTTTTAAAACCGTCCAAGCGCTCTGACCTTTAAGCCTTACGTTCTCATCAAGCTGCGTTGAAATTCTTATACGCTTATTACAACTTATTTATGTTGTTAGCGTATTTACTAAGTGCAGGAGTAGCCACTCTAAAATTGTTAAAACCACTGTTTTTTTTGTTAGTTAAGAGACGTGGGTTGGTGCCGGGGCCTAATAACCAATAGAAAACTTAATTATGTTGTCGAAAAAAATCAAGTTTGAGGATAAATACAGTACGTGGTCGCCCTGTAGTCAGACTCTGAATTTTTGCGCATTGTCCACTCCCGGTTGAAAAAAAATTATTTTAAATAATAAACGACAAAAAATACAAGTTGCAATAAAAACCGGCTAAAGTTAAGTTTCAATATATCTACAGCTAATTTCAAATCGGCCGTGACTTCGAAACCGTACTATAGAAATGACGTACAGTACTATAAATACATAATAGATAAAACAAACCTTAGCAGCATTTTGTATGAGATTGATCAGTTCCTGCAGAATGTATAAACTGAATTGTTCCAGCTTATTTCGGAGTACTTTAGCCATGTGAGCTATTGTGATACAGGCTTCACGCACCACCTAAAAAAGTGTTAAAATTAGATATTTTATAATTTTTTAGTCATATAATAATATGCGCAAGGTTCTTAGAGCTGAAAAATTTAAATATTACAAAAAAACTCAATACAATAAGAGCTTTTGCTATACATTTCTTATTTACGAGTGCCCCAAACGGAATAAATATATGAAATCTGCTTACAAATCAACTTTTAATTAAAATATTTATTGTAGATGCATATTAAATCACACAGACAGTGAAGAATCGAACCTTCAACCATCGCGTAGAGTCAAATATTATAAAAAATGTCACTGTAACAACCTGACTCCTCAAATCCTTTATAACCACTAGGAAAGGTACAGAAAGGTCCTTCAAATGCGCCGCAAATTCCGTTGGGTATTGAATATGAGCGTTCGCTGTTAGCAACGAGCGTATTTTCTTTAGCTGTTGACAAAAAAAACATAATATTAATAATTTTCAATTCGAAAGTGCCCTAATGGGAACGAAGTGTCTTAACATTAGTTTTCCAGGTTCCCTAGGTTCTATCTTGATTATAAGTAAAAAATACTCTGTTCTTCGCTTTCCACTCTTAATGGAGACAGTCTTCCAAAAAATTAATTCCTAAATGTACATAAAGCACACAACCTTCGCATTCGCAACAGACATACGCGCGAACCTATCACCACCACAGCTGCTAAGGAATTTGACTTCATCCAAATCTAGGAACCTAAATGTAAAGCCTCTTCCATCTAGATGAACACACAACTATTTTTTCTCTTAATCGACCACTATGTCCTTCAAGAGGGCAGCGGCAATGCCAGCAGAGGTCACTTAGATCGTGCGTGCGTGCGTGCGTGCCTTCAACTATATCTACACCGGCTCTAATTCTAAAAAACTAGATTCACATGTAGAAGATTTCCATATCTAATGACAGCATGAATCCTTTACTCTCAATCGACTGCTATATCTCGTGCTTGCACGGGTCATCTAGACCACGCTCGCTGTATTTAGCCATTTCTAACTACACCCACGCCTCCTAAATCTAATACAATCTCCATATAGATGTACAAGTACTCACAGCATCCACCCTCTTCTCCCAGTCGGCGGCCCTATCCCCTAAAATGGCAGCGGCGTGTCTGCAAAGGTCGTCCAGACCGCGTGCGCCGTATATAGCGGCGGGGGCGGTACTTGCGAAGGCAGCCTCGAACGCTTCGCTAGACACCGCCCCGGCTTCGCCCGCGGCACTTGCTGCGCTTGACGCTGTGGAATACGATAGATTAAATAAGGACATTACCAATTTTTTATTTCGGCGTAAATTTTCATATTTTCTTTGGCTTCTCGCTGTATTCCGCATATCGATGGCTAGGATGAGGGAGCTTAGTACTAAGACATTAATCCTTCACTTTACCAAGACGGCAATATGAAAATGATATTTTAAAATTTTATAATATATTTCCCGGAATGGGAATCAATTCCACAACCATAGTGTTTACAATCACACACTTGTTTCACTTCTTTTACTTAATTATTTAGTAGGCATCCAACGTTACTTTCTAAGACTACAATGGTAAACAATAAATAAGTAAATAAATAAAAGGAGGCCACCGTGGCACAAGCTTATGTAAACGCAGCGGTTGTGAGTTCAATTTCCACTCGGTGGAATACAATATTTAAAATTCTCATTCCCTGCCTCTGATAACGAGCAAGGCAAAGCGGGGCGTTAAGTTCCGCCATTTAACGCGCATTCTCCACAATTCACCAGAAAGTGTCTCAACACTAGGTTATCTTAGTCTACTCTGCAATATGTAAGATACGGCGTGAAGTAAAAAAAAGTACTACTCTAACTAATAAAACTACACCAAATACTTACCACTAGCAGAACTAGTTAGTTTAGTGGGCGGCGGCGGCTTCCTCGCTGGGGGAAGGCTGTACAAACCAGCCACTGTACGTTTTGGGGGGTCACACGCTGTTTTGTGTATATTTCATGTGAATTTGTGTGTGCGATTATCCAGAATTGTGTGTTTTGTAGGTATTGGTGTGTGATATTGTACAGAGTTGTTTGTGATTGTGTAGGAATTGTGTACAATTATAGTAGTTGGTACATTTATTGCGCAATTGCGTTTCATTATATATGTGCAAATTGTGTTTAACAAAAAAATCATTGTGTTTATTGGAAAATGAAATGATTTGCATAGTTAAGGAATGAAGTTTAATAAAATTAATGATAAATGACAAGTGTTCATTAATTTTCATTAAATAATGATAATAATGATTTAAGAGGAGTGACAATGCGTGTTACCAGTGCATGAGACCCGGATGTACATGTGAAGAAGAGAGAAAAATTATGTTAATTATTTTTTTTATAATTTATGAAAAAATTGGTTATTGACATGTAATTACAGAATATATCCATAATTAATTAATAATAGAAATGATTAATTTGTATTTTTCATCTGTCTATGAACAATCAATAGAGATAGAATCAGTATATATTATTTCGTGATAAAAATAAGCTAGTAGGTATTTTTCTACGTAAAATTAGTACAAATATATTTTTTTAATCATGTCAACATCCAAAATAAAAATGTCTTGAATGAGAAAAAGGAAATAAATTATAGATTATTCAACTAGGTTAGTTTTCAATTTATTAAATTCTGCGGGATTCATCATACCTACTTTAAAATCTGATAAACATAGTCCGACATTAGGTTGCAGAGGGATCCCAGTTTCGGACTATGTGTACCAGACTATGCAGGTATAAAAATTATAATAGACAAATTACGTATCACCTTTTCACGTTTACTATTTTAAGACTTATATGTGAGTTTACTTACGTCACCACCAAAGCGTTGATGTGTTAGAAAAATTAGTTAAAAACAAATAAAATACCTTTAATCAATAAGTTTAAAATTAAATTTTACGAGACGAATATTTCATAGCCGACATACCGGGTGTAGAAGCACCAGAGCTATCCCCTTCCCGGGATCTAGCTGAAGTCGGGATAGTCATAGTCCGTTTAACTGTGCGGGATACGAAGTCCGCTTCGTCTTGGCCTTGAGTTGCTGAGTAGAAGAAAAATATTATAGGTTATCAAAAAAAGGTAAATTATAATGAAATTTTATTCTTAATAAAATCTGTGTAGCATATTATACATAAAAGAAACACCAACCTGTCAAATTTTGCTATTAATAATTTTTCAACATACACCTAAAATATATATCCTTTTGAATTCCTTAAAACAAAAGCAAACACTTTTAAGCAAAATTAAATCGAATCGAATCGAATCCACGACCACCTAACTGACAAAATGTCAGTCGAACCTGTTATGTCCCTTAAGTTGCTTTGGAAGTATCAGCAGGAAGGCAACAGCAATTCGCACGAATGTCTGCTCCAAGTGCTTATTTGTTCAAATTAACAAAATGTCAGTCAAGTCAGTCAAATTCTTATATGTAAGACTTACAGTGAGTCTCACCGGAAGGCAACAGCAGTCCAGCTTCCCTCGCCTCGTCGAACTTCTGCTCCAAAAGTGCTAACTTCTGAGCTGGAACTAGCTCCTTCTTTTTAAGATCTTGTCTGAATCTTTCACCTGAAAGAAAAACAATAACTTTAACTCTACTACTTTTTACTCTTACATAAGCCAATACAAGTATTTAATTTGGGATTTGTTTTTCTATTAATATTTACTAAATATATACTTTATTAAGTAAATGAGGAATGAGTTTCGCTATTCAACATGCAATGCCTCTTAAATTCGGCGGAAAGTAGGAAATGGAGAATTATGTGGTGCTATGTGCTGTGTACAGCAGGGTAGGCTGAGGGAACCTAGTATTAAGACACTCTGTTCCCCACTTTCTGCCGATTTCTGGAGGCATTGCGTGTTGACTGGCAAAACTCAACGCCGCCCTTTGCCTTGACACCAGAGCGAAGAAATAGAAATGTAAAAGTAAGTAAATATTTCACTTCCTCGAGTGGGGATGGTACCCACAACCGTCGCGTTACAGTCACACCCTTATGCCGCTGCGCCACGACGGCCTCAAGAAGATAATTAAATTTTTTATTTCATTAATTTTTATAATATATTCGAACCCACTAACCAACATGTCTATACACGTCCACCAGCAGCTGCACGGCCGCGTCGCGCACGGCGCCGTTGGGGTCCCCAACTAGCGCGGCCAAACTCGGAACCGCCGATCTTAGTTGGAGTTCTGCCGCACCGTGACTGGGAATGAGAGGAGGATGAAACTATTTTAAAGATAGTAATAATTTATAACTTTTAAATAACACATAGTTCAATAAAGTGCCTATATGAAATTAACAATGTTCAGATTTGTAGTTTCATATAGTGATAAATAGTCAGATATAAACTGAAATTTGACACAAAACACGCTTTGTCCAACAACATCATTTACCAAAAGTTATTTCCTAATATGGCAAAAATATAATAATTTTGATTACTTTTGGTAACTATCAAAGGTTACAAATGTATATTACCAGGCATGGGCATAGAACGCGGAACGGAGCGCTTTCCCTTAAAGTTTTCTGGTTAATCGTAGACTGTTTTCTATAGATAGGAAAAAAGTGACAATGAAAAGAAAAAAAAAGAGAACAGAAAAAAAATACTCACGAATGTAATAAGGCAGCGATACACTTGAGAGTCTCCTCCCTCGCGTGCGCCGCCTTGTGCTGCAGGGCGGGCGTGAGTCGCGCGAGTAACGGCCGCGCGGGCGCCGCGCGACTATCCGATAGCGACGAGAGGCACGCGCGGGCGGACACGCGCACGCCTTCTTTCGTATCTGCTAGCCTGGGAGAAAGGTAAGGTAGTTTTGAGTTCAGAGGTTATGGATAAGTGCAGTTTGCTTTTTGTTTTTTTGTTCGGTTTCACACTGTACTCCGCATGTAGCCTACCCTACATGCGGGATAGGCAGAGGTAGCCTTTTAAGACACTCCGTTCTCCACTTTCCGCCCCATTCTGAAGGCATTACGGTCTGAGTGTTAGAACAGTGACACGCTTCTAATATTTAAAATATCAGGTAAATTGGTTTTTGTTTGTTTTTTTAACTCTATATTTTTTTAGATTCACAGGTTATGCATAACCTCGATGTATAACAGTCGACAAACAATATCATAGCGTGTTTGTCCGCCTACAAATAAAAACATCATCGATTCGATCTCCATTCGAAAAAAAAAAAACTTACTGCGATTTTGCGATAGTGCGCAAATGTGCGCACACGCATTTAGCAAATACAAGTAGTAAATAAAGACACAAACGTAACCTAATATAAATTCGCTACTTATAAATGTCTTCCAACCGCAATTTAAATTATTATGGAACTGAATACTTCATTATTTTTATTGATATTATTTATTATTATTCAAGCAATCACGACGCAGATGGCACAGTGGGTAACTTTACACGCGATGGTTTGGAGTTCGATATCCACAGGACAATGTTCATTTTCTTTTTTCCCACTTTATATTACAAAAAGTAGCGTTAAGTTCCGCAAGACAATGAGAAATAAAGTAGGGATATTATATCTATAGCATACTTGATATGTATAAGAAGAAAACAAAAGCTTAAAACAATAGGGCAGTTGCATCATCATCATCATCAGTCACATCTCAATAAGCATGAAGTACCTAACTACCATTACTTCCTTTAGAGCTCCCTGATTTATACATACAAATAATAATATTAACCAATATAAATATGTTTAGTCTCCATATGTAATATAAGACCTATAATTTTTGAGGAATTCCGTCGAACAAAACTAAAACTGAACTGAAGTACTTATTTAGTTACATCTAAATTTAATTTTTGCTGTCTACTGACTTATTTAGTGATAAATCACTATCTTTCTCGATTCAATGATTTATTACATTAAGTAGTGAGCCTTCTATTAACAACCATCGTTTCAATTTTATAACCAAGTCAAATCAATATAAATTTTTTACATAACAAAAATCGACTCTAAAATCCCAGTTATATTCGGCGGTCAACCTATTGTAGAAATAGGTTGACCGCTGTCTCCCACCACGCTGTCACTTACCTATCAATAATATGTGGTAGTACCGTTGGTACGTAATGTGAGAAATCCGGGCCCATACGCTCGGCAAGCGCTCCTATCACTTCTAGGCCATTTTGGGCCACCTGGAAAAAGGAAAATAAAAGAATAGAGTTTATAATATACAAGCAATCTAAACGCGGCTTCGCCCGCTTAAAGTTATTGTTATATTATAGCCAAATTATTTGTCTTTACGTAAATTGTATCCTATGTTATTCTAAATCCCTGTATTCTCGTTATCGTAAACTTTCGTCTTAATCTATACAGATTTTTTTCCGTGCAAGCGGAACAAACGTCCATCGTCACAAACACATTTATTGTTAAATTGATGTGGATACTTCATGAATTTATTGTATAAAATTTTTAAGTAAAAAAATTGGCAGATAATGTTCCATTTTTCTTAAAGTAAGATGTTTTTTTCAGCTTCACGCTGTATAAAGCTGGGTAGGCAGAGAAATCCTAGGAAGCTAGTGCACCACCACTCTCAGGTTTTCGCCGAATTCTGGAGGTATTGTGTATCGAGTGGCAGAACTCAATGTCGTGCTTTGTCAAAATACTAAATATTTCATTTCCCTAAGTGGAAAACTAATCCAATAGAAGGTCAGCCATCGCGTTTATAGTCACACGCTTGTGTCCTTGTGACACGATGTCCTGAATCTCTATTTTGACCTCAATCTATATTTAAATTCCGGGAAATAAAATAATATTTTCCAACACAAGAAAATGTTTCAAAGTTCAAGCAAAAATGCCTTACACATTAAAGTTAAACGTCCTTTGTCAGTAATTTCACAAAAAAATAACACAAAATCTCAACCAAAACCTATTAAAAATGCAAAGTTTAATCAAACACCGTCGAGTGCTACAACTAAACTGCAATCTATCTTACACAACCTAACAACTGAAATGAGATTGAGGTACGCCCATATGGCCAAGATGCCGGGAGACCTATTCTGTAAATTATTTATCATCTTGACGTAATTGCGGTCTTATACCGGCTTAGCTACTATTAAGAATTTTATAGCTGCATACTGCATCCAGATTATATCAGGGTACCCGGACGGAACCTAGGAACTTAGTAATCCAGTATTTAGATTCCGTTCTCTATAGACTCAACTTTCCACTTTCCTCCCGAATTCGAGACGTTGCGTGAAGAGTGGTGGAAGTCACTTTGTCTTGAGAATTGAAACTAAATCGAAATAACCCACAGCCGTCACGTTGAATAGCATCTGATGATGTTTCACTAAAACATAATGGCTTCTTATTTTTAAGTAGTGCTTATTAAAGCAGTAGTTTTGGATTTAAATCATCTATCTATGTATGAATAATATTACAAAACATATATAACTAGGAGATCCTCTGGTTTTGTCTTTAAATACTTCCATTCTAGTCATATAATTTAAATTCGATGCAAGGTCTGTAATTGCAACTGAAATTTTATATTCACATTTTCCTTTTCCGTTTATTACCATTAATAACAAAAAGATAGCTAATAGGGTTATCTACGTATACACGTCTGACTACATTAAAAAATTCAGGAGATACAATACTGAACTGACATTTGACCTCATTTTAGATATTGTTATCAATATCAGCTAACTAATATTACCAAAATAATAATATTACAATAATAATAAAACAATAATATTTAAAAATTATTATCTTTCTCGCCAAGCAAATATAAATAACTCCCCCCCAACAAAACATATATAAATTATATTACTACACTCATATTATATTATTATATAAATTATATTATTACACAAATAATGAGAAATCTAAGATTATTTTCGTACATTTCATCCAGAATAGTCACGCTAAGCGATCAACCGTGGAAGTAATCAGAGTGTGTGATGCTTCCTACCGTTTGAAATTAGCCGACTGCGTCAAAAACTACTATGATTTCGTATATGTTTAACCGTCTTTTAAAAAAGATTTAATGTCCTCTCTCTGGTAACCAAGATAAGTTTCCAAAAACCAGAGAAAAAAAAACATTAAATTCTCTTCTAAAACATTACAGAGCTCACTCGTTCACATCCCGAATCGGGTCACGCAAGGGTCACGCGCAATAAACAAATCTAGATAAGCGGTGGCGTATCAGGCTATTTTCTTATTAAGACCTACGACTATACTTACATACGTTGGCAAGGTTATAAATGTATAATGCACTGAACAAAGTGTATTTTAACTGCATTTTATGATAGTGATGTCAGAAGTTGGTTATTGTTGGTTGCGGGTCCAATCTCTATCTATCTCTCTATATATCTCTATCTATCTATCTATATCTATTTTAGGTTTATTAAAAAAACCCAATTTGAACCGTAGTATCGAGTTCCGCTACCTACCAATCAATGTTCCTAAAATAATAAACGTAAAGTGAAGACCAATGAGTTTCAGCACAATTTTCTTTTCCCTATCCTGCGAAAACCGGCAAATGTATTAAAGCAAAACAGTCGAAAAACTTACCTTAAAATTCCCGCCATTCAACCAACCGACCATCGCATCGACCAACTGAGGAGCTGTCTCATGATTAACGTCCTCCCGTCTCACCAGCGCCGCAAGACGCTCCCCGAGCTGCTGCCGGAGGCGAGGGTCCGGACGGGACAGGAGCGGGATGGCCGCTTCGAGGGTAGCCGGCTGGGAGTAATGCGCCATCTGTTCGGAAGTTATGGATGAGATAAGTCCCCTTTCACTAAGAGGGAGGAAAGTGAGGAACAATTTGTTCTCCACTTTCTGTCGAATTTTCTAAACATTGATAAATTAATGCCAGTATTGTGTGGCGGAGCCAAAATCGCGCTTTGTTTTGTTACCAAAATTCACAAAAGCGTTTACGTCGTTTTGTCACACATTGTTGTCAGGACAGCCTCTGACCAAAATTTCCATAAACGATAACTAGTTTATGGAAATTTACTGTTATTGTCAAATTCTTTATATTTGCATTATTTATGTTGCACAGGGTGGTTTAGATTCAAGAGAACAAAACGAATATTAAATTTTAAAATTTTAATAGGAAAATACTAGAAAACCACGCAATACTAACCGTTTACAAAACCTGCACACTTAAAATCAAAATACCCTTATCACAAAATGTCTGAGTCCATGTGACAGTCATTGCACAATCGCCAATAGCACTGATAGCACAGTCCGAGCACACTATAGCACAGTTTAGCACAAGCTTGTTACATTACTGGTATTTGAGTGTCATGAAGATACTGGAAATAAAAATTATAACATTAGATATCATTGAAATTTATACAGTTCATAATTAGACACGAGGCGTTCGTAGTTTAATTTCGAATTATATTACAGATATATAGATTAATGCACATTAGGGTTGCGAAATTACCCTTTCTATTAATGTAATATATAATGTATGTAGTATATATAAAAGTAAGTTTAATATTTATAATTTATAAAAATCCCCTAATGGGATTTGAACATGTGAACATTGCGTTAAATCGGGGCATCTGTCTAATGATCGAATGGCTTAGTTTTCTTCATAAAATATTTCCGCAACGTGCCAAATAACCTAACCTACTTCCATCGTTTTCACTGAGTTTTATCTAGTTTTAGAAACTGATATCTAACTAACAGTTCTTATTCTTCAGAAATGGTAAAGTCGTTTATTGGTGGTTGTGGGTTCAATTCTCGCTCAGGGGACGAACTATTTTACTTTCGACAAAGAGTGACGTTGAATTCTTCTAAATAACTGTAAAGCGTGAAACTGATCAGTTGAAAAATAAATGTCATAATTCTTGAAGTATTTATAGTCAATTGTATACAGTATTTGCACGTGAAGTAAATACGGAATATCTATTGTGAAAATTACTTTGATAGAAAAGTGTAGGTATTTTAAATAAACCTAGGTCTACCTAGTTAGAAAAAAATCATATGCAGAAATAAAATGGTAAAACCGTTTTTGGCCATTTCCTTATTAAATACGAACTATATAGATAGAACACAGAAGAAAGCGTATATAAGATTTCATATTAATTGACTGATGACAGGATGTTAACCAAGTTTGTATGTTCACCCATATATAAATTATACATGTGGGTCAATGTTATCAGCGGCCTCGACCTTGGCAATGAGTGTAGGTTCAATTCGATAATAAAGTAACATGGCCGATTCGATTAAACAAAGTCTATCGTTTAGTCACAACTAAACTAGATATCTAGAGGTTATTTTGTATAATTATAGATTAGTTTTTAGTTTCTAATATTTTTCAGATAATTTTATAACAGTATTGAGCCTGTTGACTTTGGGCTGAAATGTAATTCGAGCCTACAACCATGGCATTCAAGGTCTCGAGTGAACTTCGCCACTGTCATTTTTGGCGACGAAATAAAGAGTGAGCTAAAAATAGCAGTTTCATGCCATATTTTCCTTTATAGCAATATAGACAGAGGAAACCTAGTGTTAAGACACTCCGTTCCCCATTTTCTGCCTAGTTTTAGTGTTTAGATATTCCGTGTTGTGTCCCAGAATTGAACTCTGCGCTTTATGATTTAAGATGATAATTTAAACGTAATCAGAGCTCCCCTAGAGTGGTGAACGAACCCACGAATATCGCCTTGATAGACTCTTTTCTTCTAGCATCTAAAAAAAACTACACCATACCGAAATCAATATAATATGTTAAAGGTAAGTAACAAGAATGTCTGAAACAATGTAATCTCACGATAAATAAGTGAGAAAGCCGTGTGAAACTGACATTAAGCCACCGCGCGTCGTTTTGACGATCAAGGCTCTTTTTGAAAAGTGGGTCGAGCCGATGCCATAGAATAGATCAATTTGTTATACTTTCATTAGAGAAGATAATGGGTTCGATTCTCAATAATAGGATATACTAGTAGCGAACTAACACAGAGTAGGTTTTCAAAGAGCCACCTTTCCTTTTTATTATGATAACAAGCGAAGTTAGGGCTGCTGACGAAGCCCATATAAAATATATACATAAACGTGAGTATAGCACATAACAGAATAAGCAGAGTGAACCTTTTAAGTTGTGTACCTATAATATATAGTTATCAATGCAAAAAACGGATTGATCATTGTAAAACAACTCGATTCATAAATAATAAAGAAAAACGTTTTTATTTATTTGACCGATTGTGAAGAACTTTAAATATATTGTTTATATTAATAACAGAGGGAATCTGTTGTCAAGTCATTCGCATCCTCATGCGGCGTTACTTGTGAAAGGCGGAACTCAACGCACCGTTTCGTCTTTTACCAAAGCGAGCAAATACATAATTTCCTGAGTGGGCGTCGAACCTATGACCGTCACGAATATATTTTAAAATATATGAATATTATTTTTAGTCATCCTTTGACCCTCATTTAAATTACTCAATAAAAAAACACTCGCTACGCGAATCGAATTTACGACCTTAATGAAACAAGTAGCGTCAGAGAGACAGTCAATTATGGTTATAATTAACGTTCATCATTTTTAAGGCTGTTTCTTAAGGCTAACGTCATATTTTATTATTCAATGACAAGTTTTTTATTGCCCACAGATAGCAAGTAGGTAAGATCAAGTGTTCAGACACTCCACTATCCATTCAATTTCGAGACATTGCGTGTCGACATCTACATATCTGATAGACATGAAGAAAGTAAAACTGTTTATGCAACATTTTAAATTTCATTATATAAGAAGCAAAGTACGGTTCCGTCGTTAAACACGCAATGCTACGGTGTACAACTAAATTTGAGTAAAAAGTAGAGAACGGAGTCAACGGGAATTGCTCTAAAAGTTTTAATTAAGCGACTAATTTAATACAATATGCGGCAGCTTGTTACCTCCACACGTTCTTGAGACAAATACTCTTGGACGACGGAGAAACAGACACATAGGCGGTCAACAAATTGACTGACGTTTATAAAGATTAGGTTTTTATCTTCATTTGAGGTATGTAGGGAACCCTAAAAAATCAAGGTTCGAAGGTATTGTTCGAAATTTGACATTTCATTGTATTACAAGACAAATTATTGACACACTTTTCACTAAATGTCAGAGAGACATTAAAAGCTTAGCTAAACTAGTGTGATAGCAACACACTGAATCTTCCCGTCGTCTCAGCCTTTACATAGGATAATATGTCACCCCTTTTATTACTTTTATCCTTTCACCCCTTATTTCAATATCTGTTGACCGTTTTTGCTCATATGTATCAGATAACCAGTCTTTTTACCTGCAGCGTCTCCTGCCTAATGAATTGAAAATAAATAAGAGTAATGAATGACACTGAGCACCGTAACATGGGTTACGTCGAAACACGATGTACGATGCCTATAGCATCTTCGATTTGGATAGACCAAAAGAAAAAGATTTTTTTTCTTTGTTGAATGTTTCTTTTTTAAGAAATCACCATTTTTTATGAACATATCTTTATTAATTATTAATATTAGATTATAAATTGTCTTTTACTAAAATTTTATTTTATCTATAAAAGAGATATAATTATAAATATAAGAATGTAATTAAGTGATTCACATTCTATAAAACTAATGATAATATAATATTAATATAATGTTTTTTTTTAAATTTATGCTGTATCCTGCATACAGCAGGGTATACATACAGAGGTAATAACTACTCAATTAAATCGTTCATCAGACAGCGTAACACCCACATTGTGAGTCTTTTATGGTCTGCATAACAATCAAGTTCTTTAAATATAGTTAATGTGCATAATTATACTATAACAACTTTAGCATGTTTAGCCTCTCTCAGAGATCATCATTACCCTTTAACTGGTTTAAACTAAATTGGTATAAATTAAAAGTTTTCTTTATTTTTTCCATATAATAGGAGCTCTCATATAATTGACTTACAAATTCTTAGCACAATTTATTAAAAATAAAGTTGACATAAAAAGTAATTTCATTGCAATAAACTATATATATTTTACAACTCTACATTTTTTTGTTATTGTACTGAACAATATATTATTAAAATTATTGACAAATTCAATTTAAAAAGCCTTAATTATAAAAAGAACATGACCCATATATGAGTCACAAATTTGAAAAGATGGATGCAGAATAACTAAAGTCTCTTATAAGAGAACATAATATTCAACCAACACTGTTCCGAAGCTTAGTCACATACATACATATACAAAAACCTATACAAACCAACTGTTGACAATTAGTAATCGTTCTTTACATTGAGTTAAACATTTAATGAGGTTATTATGACTAATAAGGTTTTAGTATTGGGACATAAAATTTTAATTATGTGTAATATATACTAAGACTTTAATTTTGTGTTTGTCAAAATTGTCAATCCAAAATATGTTTTTGTATTAGATAGTACATTTTTACATTATAATAAATATTAAATTAATTAGTTTTTAATTTTTTAAATCTGCTATTAAATAGTTTTCTGAATATCTATATCTGCTAGACTCTTTACATATAATGCAATTATAAGTTTTGAGGCCATTGATGTTTGTGGGGTTGATTTTAATTCAAGAGAAAAAATTACCAAATCAAATCAAATCAAAGAGTTAATAAATGAAATTGAGCTCCGCAATTCAACTTACAATGTCATAAAAAATTCATGAAAATTGGGGAAGGTGTGAAAAATAGAATATCTTAACACTTGGCCCAAAACTAGACGAGTTTAGTAGGGCAGAAGCCTACCCCCCCTAAATGCAGAATATAGTATGAAAAAATAAAAAAAAATGGATAATAAAAAGAATAGAACAAGAAAATTGGTTTAAATGCTTTTTGACAAATCTATTTTTAGTCATTCTTAAAGAGAAAGTTTTAAATGCTGTTAAATATTGTATCAATTGAGAAAAGAGCTATAAAAATGAAATTGATTTCAAATTATTATTTAAATATAAGATCTGTATAATAAACCAGTTTTTTATATCTTTGTATATAATAGTAGGAAAAGTTATAAATAGATTTTATAAATGACAGTGACAGTTTTAATTATTCAAAAGTAATTATTACATTTCGAGAAACAACACAACGTCCTAAAATGAAAAAAGGGGAGAACAAAGTGTCTTAATAGTAATTTCTCTCCACAAAATAAAGTACAAGATATAACATAATGGTAAATTGTTACTTTAATAATATATATAAGTTAATCTATGTTGTAGGAGTTGATATAAATCCTTTTATCCATACACTTGTAATATTTATACTCCATTCGTCATGATGTCATCGTCTCCTACCAATTGAGGATAGCAAGTCTATGTACACGATTTATACATTTAGACATTTAGTGAAACCTACTTTCTTTTTGTTTATAGCTTATTTGTGCTAACATTAGATATTATATCTGCTGGTAGAAGAAAAAATTGTATCTGCAATATGTATTATTTGTCATTTGACACAATATTTAACAATGCAGTGTCAAATTCTCAACTAAGTAGGCGACATTTTGCATAAGAGCATGAGTTATTACGTTTTATATTAATATGATTGTTTTACCTTTAAATAAGTCCAATCACAGTAGAAATAACACACAAGTTTTGATAGTCGATAATAAAATGCGAACAGACATTGCCTTGTAGACTTTTGATTGACCTTTATTTTTAAGCACAGCACTACAGTACACTGTCACATTATAATTTAGATATTAGAAAATACCTTTCCTCAAACAAAAAAGTCAATTTAAAATGGAGTTATTTCAAGATAATCTTGCCGTTTCAAAATCACTGAGAAAATATTCGGTAGTCGCGCATGCCCAACAAAAATTTACATCACGTGACCTGTCATGGCGTCATAATATTTGTCTCGTAAGTATTGCTGTTGTGCAAAGGCAGCGTGCATTCTGCCAAAAATTTAGATATATTTTTTAAATTGTTTTAAATATAAGTTTTTATTAATAAATAAATAAGCTATAATGTTGATGTATTTTTGAAAATATTTTTGTGATGCTAGCTGCTTTTAAAAATTTTATTGTAAAAAGGTGATTTTAGCTTCCCATTAAAAACGGTATCCGTTTTTTTTCGCTATTGTTTTTGATCATTTTTTATACTACAAATAAAGAATACGACTTATAGCCTCGCATTTTATTTGACAACATTGATTATGTATTAAAGAAATAGCTAATAATAACATTTAGGGTAATTAAGCATTCTACAATCAAAAGGATGAACTCTGTTACAAAATTTGCAATATTTACGTATGTCTATAGACCAACTTGTTTTACATTTTCCTTTTTTTGCGCATCTACAAAAAATTTTATCGTCATATTTCTTGTCACATCCACACTCTATTTTAACTTCATCTATTTTATCTTCATCTTTCTTATCACATCTACACTCTATTTTATCTTCATCTTTCTTATCACATATACACTCTATTTTATCTTCATCTTTTTTATCACATCTACACTCTATTTTATCTCCTTCTTTTTTTTCACATCTACACTCAACATTTACTTTATCGCCCTCTAAACATTTTTTTGATTTACATTTTCCATTTCCAGTCGTTTCTTGAGTTTCATTTGGATCTAAATAAGAAGGACTAAAAATAGTTACAGATGGCCTTCTATTAGTGCGTCGTTGTATAGAATCTTGATTTGAAAGTAACTTATCACGTTGGAACTGCCGAGCAATAGGATGGTTTTGGGTGTCAACTGCTGGGATCCACTTCTCTCGTGTAACAGAAACGTTCCTGGCTAATGAATGTTTGTAAGGTTCGTCATTGGCCCCTTGATCCACACCTGGCATTTGCTCAAATAAATTATCTTCAAACTGATTATGACGAGAATATCTATTCGGTTTTATATTATTTTGAATGTAAGGGCTTGTATTTGTATACTTTTCTTCAGTATCTTGATAACGTGTGTACTGTTGACTAGAATCTGAATATAACAAAGGCTTTTCCGTAGAACTTTTTAAATTTTTATTTTCTGTATTTTGGTTTTGTAAACGATTAGAAATTCCGGATATTTGGTTTTGTGACATATTGTTTCGATACGGTCTCTTGGCACTTATAGTGCTCGGATGTGGTGCATTTTGATCATTGTTATATAAATTTCGACTATAGTTGGGCTCCAGTCTTTGCTTGAATTGATCTTTTCCTACAGAAGACATTGCCTTAATTCCAGTTTCAGTTTCAGATGTTCTGTAACTCATTGAGGTATCATTCAACGTATGATAATCATCCTGATTATTTTCTATATTTTTATCTTTCGGAGTTGCTGGTAAAAGAGAAAGCCATTGCTCATTATCAGTACTTGCTGAATAATTAGCTTCCCCTACTTCTATTGATTTTGCTACTTTTGTATTATCATAAGTGTTATTTTGTTGAGGTATTGTATGAGATATTGACATTCTTTTAGGGTAAGTTTTTTCTGCTTCCCCTACTTCTATTGATTTTCCTACTTTTGTATTATCATTAGTGTTATTTAGTTGAGGTACAGTGTGAGAAATTGACATTCTTTTAGGGTAAGTTTTTTGTAATGTTCCTATAAATTCATCTACTTTTTTTGTATCAATTTCAGTGTCATCTATTTTTCTAATATATTTTATTACTTCTTTTTTCATTTTAATACAATTTTCCTTTGTATATCCCAGTTTTTCGAAATCTTTAAGTCGCTTGGCCAAAGTATATTTTATTCGACTTTTGCTGGCTAATTTATCAAAATCTTCAGCCAAAGATATTTCATCAAAAAGTTTTGCAATTTCAAATTTTATCTCTATTTCTTTCAGTTCCTCTATAATTACAAATTCACTAGGGACTGAAATCTTACGTAATTCACAAATTAACTGATTTGTCAAAATAAGTAGCTTAAACAATGACTCCTCATTCTCATTACTTAATTCTAAAAAGTCTTGAACCTGTTGACATATTTTATTTTTTATTTGTGAACTTTCATTATCTTGCGTCTGAAACTGGAATACAATAAAATCATCGGCTATATCGTCTCGCAAAGAAGCCAACGCCGTTGCAGTTTTACTGTTTTTAGTTTGAGGTACATTAAGAATGTTGTCTATAGTATCTTTTAACTCATGTTTATATTCATAGCGTAACTTTTCTTCTTTTATAAGAGGTTTGACAGTTTCAACTGCGTTTATTAATTGTATTTTTGCATCTAATTTATTAAATTCTAAATTTGTTGGTAATTTTGCTAATTGGTTATCTAATTCATCATCAAGTAAGCCACTATATAAAAAATCATCTTCAAATATTTCCGGATTCATATTCATTTCACTTATTTTCATAATAATTTTAACAGCGATATTCTCTTTCATAAAATCCGCTATTTCTTGTGGGGTCTGTGATGACAAAGGTAGTCTTTGACACCAATTTTCTACGATTTTAATAATAATGTCAGCTGGATTTTTGGAGTCTTGAGGTGATAGTGACTGTGGAGATTTTAAGGGTAGTGATGATGATGATGACTGACAATATGCTGGCAAGGATATTGACGAATGAGTATCTTTGCTAATACGAGATCCATGTTGTTGAACATTCTTGGAGTTTTCTCTAATTCCATTGCTATTATTTGCGTTATATTCATCAATTCTATTTATATCATGACTTAAACATTTCCTATTCTGTTGTGTCATTTTAAGTCTCCCTTGTAAATCGTTAGCAAAATAATCAATGTTATTCTTATGACATGGCAAAAGTGGTAGTCTCAAAAGCCATTTAGTAATTTCATTGTGCATTTTGATCTCACGACCACATTCAATTTTTTCCATTTCATGAAGCCTCTTAGCGAGCATAGCTAGAATTTGATCCCATTCTAAAAGTTCTCCCACACCAGCAGCTTCATTTAGAGGTAATGTTTCGAACCAGTTGTCAATTTCACACCTAGTTTTTATTTCCTCGACCTCTTCAACAATAGAAGATTCATTTGGAAGCGGAACACTAAAAAGGGCGCTGTAAAGCTCGTTATAGATTTGATCTTTACTAAGTGGAATGGAATTTCTTACTTGAACGTCTTCATAGTATTTATCTATTTCGATTTTTAATCTCTCTTCATATTTTTGTTTTACAGAATCGTTACCATGGTCAAAGTTTTCTAATATAAACATTGATGCTAAGCGATCTTTATATATTTTAAAACCTGGACTTTCTTTGAGATATGTTGATACAGGATGTGGCATAGAGATATCAATAGTTTTTTCTAAATCATGTCTATATTCTATTGCTGATGATTTCTCTCTGATTTCATTTCGCTTCTCCATTATACCGTTTAACAGTTGTTTTTTCAACGCATCTTTAAGACTTTGTAGTTTAGAGTTTGGAGGAAGATCATCGAGTAATCTTTCAATCTCCGAATTCAATAGTTCTCGGTAAAGCAAATCATCGTTAAAATATTCAGGATTCATATTTAACTCTCTTATTTTTTGATACAGCTTTGTAGCTACATATTGTTTTAATGTGTTATTATTATTTTCATTATCGCTTTCTAAAGGTAAGCTACTACACCAGGCTTCAATTTCATTAATAACAGTAGATCCAAGGTTATCATCTTCTTGGCTACCACAACACACATGAGACCGATTAATCATTTGAATTTTACTCAGAGTATCTTTTTCTCTTTTGCTATATAATAGATATTTATCAATATCAACACGTTCCAGTCTGTTGAGTAATTGTTGCACAGCAACAGGTAAATCGATGTTTTTGGCCGGATCCAAAGGAAGTGCACCTATCCAATTATTAATATAATCAACTAGGTCATTCTGATTTAGTGAGAAATTTTTATTTTCCATATGCTTTTCAACAATTTTTTCAGCCAAAGAACTTACCATATTTCCCACCTGAGTTCTTGATTGTTCATCAAGAAGAGGTGTTAACGGTAAATTTTTAAGCCATTGAGAAATTTCATTTGCGTATCCTAATTCAAAACTAAATCTTCTTGTTTGTGTTTCATTGCTTTGTAACTCTCTATTATTGTTATCGCTATGAAGTGTGAGCGATTTGCTCGATGGTACATGTTCTGTTTCCTTATGGTTTAATTCATCAAAAAATCTTAAAATGCAAGCTTCTAGTTTTAAGTCATCTTGAGATATTTCATCACTATTGTTACGAATATACTCTTCAATAAAATTGCTTATGTCATGTTCAGTTTCACTTTGCTTTCCAACACTCGAACCTCTCTCACAATAAGGCAATTGACAACATGTCCCCTGAGACATCTTAACATTAGTTATTATGGTAGCCAAATCATTAGTAAAAATGGATAAGTTTTTTCTGTTTTGTGGTGACATTGGTAATTTTTGTAAAAAAATCTCAATTTTTGATGCGATGTTTTTATGGTGGTTCCCGTTAGATGATAAGTTTTCTTCAATTTCATATATGTCTTTAGCTAGCTTATTTATAGATCGTGCAACAATGTTATAATCTATAGTATTAAAGGATTCTTCTAAAGGCAATGACTTTAACCAATCTATAATAATATTAATATATTCCAATTCCTTGGACAGTTTCACAATAAGGAATTCTTCTTGCTTGTAGTTTGTAGTCGAGTCATGTGGATGTCTGACAGGTGTACTGAGACTATCAAGTTCATTTTTTAGTAACTGAGTAAATGCAACTCTTGCTATTGAATCTTCTGCATCAAATCGATGATCTAAGTATTTCAACACATAATTCTTTAAAATTCCTTCAGATGCTTTAACCTTGTTATCCATATTCATTTGTTGAGTAGTATCTAAATGTATAGTTTGTAAAAAGTTTTTAGCTTTATCTGTTACATCCTTATTGATTTTGTCAATTATTTGCTTTTGATCTGAATTTATTATTTGGGTAATGTAATTATTAATAACACGCGATATTTCATTTATTGATTGCTTTTCATTTATTAACCTTTGAACTTGTAATAGCAAATCGTCAATTATTTTATTTCTCTTAATTTTATCTTTAATTTTTATATTCTTTGGCGATAAACTATTAAATATGCGTATAATTTCATCCTTAAGCTTTGAGAACTCTTCTGTAATGTTTGAGCTCTGTTCATTATTTAAAATTCCGTTTTCAAAAGTTATATCTTTAGTCTGTTTATTTCTTATAGGCTCTGGAATATCTGTTATTTCCTTTAATAATTCATCAACAAATGGCTTAGCTTTGTCTATATTTTCAATTAGTTCATATCTATTTAACCATCTATATATAAAAAATGCTATGTATTTATCCTTTTCACTGACTTCTTCTATTAGTGAATGTAATTTTACTTGATCTAATATATCATTACTAAGATTTTGCACAAAATTTTGTTTGTTTTTCTTATTTTTTGCTTTACGCGATCCTATTGGTAAAACATCTAACCATGACGTTATTGCAGCTGATATTTTATTCATATACTTAACTTCTTCAGGGTTTAGTTTAGCATTTTTATTTTTTTCAATACTTGATTTTCGCCTAGTCATAGAATTAGTACTGTTCGATTGTGCCATTAAATCAACCTCGGACTTATAAACTGATATCACATTATTGCGCCACAACTCATTAGATTTTTTGGATGAATCTAATTTAAAACTTAATTTACTAATTTCCATTGTGATATTATTTGTAATATTAGCAATATTAGTTTCAGACAAACACGTAGAATTTTTCAAGCAATTTGACAGTCTAGTATTTAGGTTTTGTTTTTGATATATACCGGTTGAATTGGCATTGTTTATTATACATTCTATTATGCAATTGATTAATCGATCAGAATAGATACCATTGCTAACTAAAGTATTGACGACAACATCGTTAATTAATCTTAAGACATCAAAATTGTCTTCATTATTTGATTCCATAATTTTGTGAAAACGATTTTGTGAATAATTATTTTGTACTACATAATAATTTTTGTTTAAAAGATTTATTGCTAAAGTATTCGCTAATTTGCTTAAATTGACAACGTCATTTGCATTTAAAGACATGTTCATGTTTTTCAACGTGAAATTAAATATTTCGTCTTTAAGAAGGTTATTTTTCTCAGATCTATAAGATTTCAAATTTAAAATAGGTTTCAAACTATTGAATAAATCTTCCATAATGCTATAATAATATACATCATCTTGGTCAAAATTTAAAATACCTTCTTTGTTTAAGTTTAGCAACCAATTAAAAATACTTCGTTTTTGAACTTTATCTTCCTCAGTTTCATCAGAGTTCTGTTTCTTTAATACAGTGTTTTTATTTACATTTGCATAGAAAGGAAAAACATTACTTATAGTATGTTGAACCTGATTATCGATATATACTTTGTTGTTATTCTTATTGGACTCTTTAGTGGTAAAATTTCCAATTGAGGAATCATTTAAAGGGTATTGAGTGCTTGTATCTGTAAATTCCTCACTTGAACCTTCTACTTTGGGTTTAAAAGCAGTTTTGAGAGTATTTACAGCAATATCGTTTGTTCCATTATTGTTTTCTAAATTATTTTTAAATTTTGTAATGCTACCTTCCATATTTTCGATTTTATTATTTAATTCTTGTATTTCAGTGACGAGATTTTCTTTTAAAGTGTGCATTGTAACTTCAGTTTCAGCAAGTATTGAACTCAAAAATTCATCTATACCTTTCCTTAGTTTAGATTCATAATATATTTTATTTATTTCTGTATATAATTCATATATTTTTTCTATCAGTTCATTTATCTTATTTTGTTTTGTGTTTTTAGGATCTTCAGATATATTTGGAATGTCATTACACCACTCTGAAATGATCTCTTTTAAGTTCTGTTTATAATTATTTGTTGTATTACTTTTCTTCTTCGATTGTTCGTGACTAAAATCTGATGTAGATGTACTATTGTCTAACTTTACAAAGGAAATTTTGCTTTCAGTAGATATTCGAGGATTAGACTGAAAAAATAACAGAAATCAAATAAACTTTGAGACTAGACTTTCTTAAAAATTTTTTTTCAGCTTCACGCTGTACACAGCATGGTAGGCAGAGGGAACCTCAGTGTTTTAGACACTCCATTCCCCACTTTCTGCCGAGGTCTGGAGGCATTGCGTGTTGAGTGGCAGAGCTCAACGCCTCGCTTTACCTCGACACCAGAGCGAAGACAATGGAAATATAAACATAAATAAACATTTCACTTCCTCGATTGGGAATCGAACTCACAACCGTCGCGTTACAGTCACATCCTTCTGTCACTGCGCCACGATGGCCTTTCTTAACATAGAACTAAAAATAAGATATTGCAAAGAAAAAAAAAGCTAAAACGCCTGCGGATCGTATGCAAGCAAAGCAGATACGATGTTTGCTATATTATTTATATGCCATGTTAATAGAATAGAAATTTTCTCCTTTCTCCCGCTTTTAATAGTAGTCTTTCTTTTAGTTTACAAGTGAAAGATTATTTGACTTATAAGTAATACCGCCTATGCGTAAGTGCATTGGGTACATAACGCGCATATATTTTATCCTGTGTCATTTTTAAAATAATAATATATTATTATTTTCATTTTCCTTCATCAAAATATAAAAAGTGGAGAAGGGTACTCCCTTCAACTTAACACCAGGTTACTTTCCTACTTTTAGAAAATGCGTAAGAAGAACTACTACCTGGTATTGTTTAACTTTCCGATTACTATACGAGTGAGAAGTAGAGGAGTGATGGGTCATCATATGTTGATCGAGACGCTGTTTAATTATTGGACATTGTTCTTCATCACATGACTAAAATGAAAATAATTTTGTTATGTTAAAAAAAACGACTGTAACAAGTGGCAATATTGTCTTGGTTTCAAGTTGTTAGCAATTTCGTCGTTGTTCTAAAAATTGTGGAAAATCTTGGCTCAGTTGTTTTCTAATTATTTTTTTATTTTCAAATATGAGAAAACTAAATTAAATAGAAAATAAAAAATTACACTTTAATTTTAGAAACAGATTTTTTGTTTACATATTGGCTGATGAAATAAATATGGTATAGCTTCTAGTACACCCATTACGCCACTACCACGCAGTATTTCTTGTCTGACGTTTAAAAGCTACAAGGCGCAGTGGCACAGCGTCTAACAGAAATCGCGACGGTTGTGGGTTCAATTACAACTCGATGGACTGAATAATTTCTTCCTCTAGATACAAGACAAAGCGCGGCATTCAGTTCTGCCACTCAAAATCGGACGTAGAATGTTGAACGTGGTGGAATGCCTTAACAGTAGGTTCCATCTTCCTACTCTGGCATATGCGGGATACAGTAAGCGGGAAGCAATTTAATTACATAAGAATTTAATAATATAAATTTTCCTTACAATACAAGACTTTATTCTCTCTTTCATAACACTCCTTATGCCCTCCATGTATCAGCTGGATATTTTTCCGAAAAATTTTTCGGATGAAATTTGAAAATTTAAAAAATGATTGCATTTACTATTGAGATCCCTATTTTTTATTTGTTTCTTTCATTTTTCGTTATTTTCAGGGAAATTATAGACATGGAAAATATGTAATTTAAAATATATATGTAGTAGGTATATTGACTGATAATTTTTTCTAACGCAATAAATTATAATTGACAGGATTGTTTTTTTTTTATAATAGTAATGTGTGACTTACATTATTACTGATAAAGAAAAAGTTATGGTACTAAAATATATATATTGTAGGCTTAAAAGTAATTTTTTTCTTAATTTTTATACCATAAGCTATTTAGTGATTTTATCTTGCAATTTTTATGTTTCTCAATGATCTGTGAAGGCTTAAAAGTAAATTTTTGCCTATTTGCTTTTTAAGGCCGTCATGGTGCAGCATCCAAATCCAGTATAAACACGACGGTTGTGGGTTTGAGAAAATGGAAATGAATTAATGTCGCTCAGATAACATGAAAATGCGCGACGGTGAGTTCCGAGAGTCAACACGCGATACTTCGAAAACTAGGCGTAAAGTAGTGAATGAAATTTTTCAACGCTATGTTCCCTGTGCCTGCCAATATTTGCAAGAAAATAATTTTGCAGTTTGTTTTTATCTAACAAGTAATATGGAACTTGTATGAATTATCAATAAACAAAAGTCCACATACTGTAGATGATAGTGTGATGTAGGTATATGTGATGCGATACGAACTTACAATTACCGTGATTACAATTAGTCGTCGTCCTTGCTGTGCCAAAGGGGCTTCATTATGTGCCTACTATAAAACTGGCTTCTTAAAATTTTTCATACACTTTAGAAAAACATCACTGTCAAAAATTCATGGCAGAATTTAAAAGAAGATGACAGTTGTAGGCCACTAAATTTTCGTTGTAACAAAATTCTTCGTTTAATATATTGTTCTATACATTTTTGTTTCGGGAAATGTAAGTATTTATTTCATATTCTTTATTCTCATTCTTTATTATATTACGGTTATCTTCTAAAATACTGTTTAATTACAAGTCTTCTACACTACATATACCGAATCAAGAGAACTAGTAGTAGAGAGAGTTAAATTTATGTTACTTTCAGGAGTGTACCCAACGGCGAATTGTGGCAGGGCTTCTATAGACCTGATTTGTGCTATTCTTCTTCGCGTATTGTTAAAATGACAGTTAGTATTAAACTGTAGCTATATATTTGGCATACGTATTATTTAAGTAAAAAATTATGTCTTTCGCCTTTTGAACCCAATCATGCAGGAACACAAACGACTGTACACGCGACAGGTGTGGGTTTGATTCCTACTATAGGTAGTAGAATAATTAATATTCATTTTTTCATTCATTTCCTCCATTATTAACTTAAATTTTTCCTACACGTCTTGTCTACCAGAGGAGAGAAATGGAAAAAACATATGCTTCTGAGTGTTCCTTCTAGCGATGGGTATTCGAACCCACAGCCCATCTGTGTACAGTACCACTACACCACAAAAGCGTTTATAATGTAGTGCATAAATTTATATTTTACAGCACATCCCCTTAAACCCGCACTAACACTAATGGACCCTGACGACACAGTGGCAGTGGTGCGAGGTCTAAGGGGCGCCGGGCTGACGGTCACACTGTTCGATTCCGGGCGACAGTATACACTTGCGCCTGGGAACTGTATGTTAAATAATTTCTATAAGATGTTTTTAGATCAATCATATACTTAATATTCGCAAGAATATATTTAGTAACGTATTACGAGAGTATGAGTTGATCTTCTTGCTTAGCGTCCAAGCGCTCGTTGTCACTCCTGTCGTTCGCTCTTATTGATCTCTGATTCTTATACGCTGCCTTCAGTTTATTTTTGCTGTTATCTATTGTATTTGTATTCATAGGAATTATCATTTGACAAGACGTTATTTGTTCTATATTTATTGGAAGGAGAGGAAAATATTCAGATAAGTACAGTCCTCGAGACGTTAGCTGAACTCTATATTTGTGTATAAATGATAATACATATAAATAATAATAAACAAGACAACAATACTAATAGTCCAAAGTCCAATCGTTATGTAGTCCAATCTAATACTAATTCTACTAATACCATTAATGTGAAACTAATGTATAAGATTTAGTTATTTACTTTACAATAATATAATTTATGTACAAACAGAGCAACATATAGGTTACAATTTACGTTAAAAAACGGTATAATTTGACTATTTAATAAAATTACGGGTCACTAGATACAAATAATAGAAGAAATAAAAGGAAACTCGCAATTTTTTCCAGATACCCACCCGATATCGAACCCCACACCCGTCGCGTGTCGCACGAAGACATCGCAATGTGACAACGCTATATCGCGAAGAGAAAGTGGCGTGCAGGCAACTGACGGTCGATACGCTAGCACTTATAAGGTATGTGTTAATAACAAGCAATAAGCCCACAGCTACATGAGGCCGGTCGTGGCGCAGTGGTACAAAATGTGCTGCACAATCGACTGGTTGTGGCTTCGATTCCCACCGAGTAAAGAAAATATTTATTTATGTTTTCATTTCTTCGCTCTGGTAAAGTCAGTTGTGTGGTCCCGGCTTAGAATAGGATCACCCTGGTACTGTCGGTGTCGTAAGAGTCGACTAAAGTGCGTGTGGTAGAGTCACTTCGCCAGTAATGGAAACACGTATGGACAGACTCGACCGAATTAATACCACCCCCGGCATTTAAAACCGGCGTGAAGTAGTGGCTCTTGCCACTGCGTTTCGCATTAGGTAATGCCGGGCCCCGGCGCCCAACATACTCCACCTTAAAGGCCAGCAACGCACCTGTAGCTCCTATGGTGTTGCGTGGGGCTTGTGGGCGGTGGTGATCACCTCGTTTGCCTTGTCCTCTCACATAAAAAAAAAAGCTTCGCTTGCTTAAACCATGACAGGACAACTATATAGGTTGCAGGTAGAGCGAGGTGCGTTGAAAAATAATACAATTATATTCATTCTTTGATGTCAATCAGATGATGCACTGTCACGTGTCCCCGACTTCCCCGCCGGACCAAGTGACGGAGTTCCCGCCGCAGAAAGCTGAAATATGTCCAGGTAAGCAATGGTGCGGCTCAAATTCTACCACGTTAAAATTTTTATACACATGAAAACAGTAATGCAAAAATATATATGTAAACATAATCAAAATAGATATGTACTATATATGTAAATAAATACATATATAGTATATATGTATTATTGAATTTATACAATATTTAGATATCTATTTGTGATACCAAGCACGTGTATTATTAATAAAAGTATGTTACATACGAGTACTTACTTTGTTTGTTAACTTAACTTCCAAGCTTAATTTGCGTGAGCTTTGGACTATAGAAGAGAAAAAAAATCATATAACTAAGAGAGTCGCCCTTAATCCTGTTAAACATGTTTCTATGAAATTTCAGTACATTTTTTCATTGTAGGTTACGGTAACTTTGAAGTAGGCGGTCCGGGGAGTGGAGAGAGATGCTATCATCCCCCGAGATGCGATACATATAGGAAAGGAGTGTACTCCCCTGATAGAGGTATCTAGTGGGTAGACCTAAAGAAATAACTATTCGATGTATTGAAGAACATTTTTTCGTCATGCTATGTCATACGTAAGTAGGGGGTACAAGGGTAGGTAGAAGGAAAACTTGATAGAGACGTGGTCAAATCGCTTGGACGATAGGCATGATGCATGACTCTATTATAGAGATTTTTATAAGTTTTCTTAAGAAGTATCTTACTGTAAGACTTAAAATATTGTCATTAATTTTATTATATTTTTCACAGTTACTCATTCCAATTCGTCACCATCAGGGTCATTCTTCAGTCCCAGGGCCTCACTTCAGCAGGATTCATTCGCGACTTCCCTCCGGAAGTACCCGAACCTGGGAAGAGACAGATCTTCGGAACTCGTTGGGAAACTCATAAATTTTACTCAAGGTCAGGCTAGATATAATGTCTCCAGCTATGACGGAGAGAGGGGAATAGAGTATCACTGCAATTTGATGATGAAGCTGATACTTATCCCTGTCTACTTCCTATATTTTCCATAAACTCGTACATCTTTTTCGCTGTTAAAGTACTACTCCTAATTTTAAATGTTTTCAAAATAGTAAAAAGGTGCAAAGAAAATTTTTTTTTACATATTCCAGCATCTAAGAACACATCGCCGACGCGTCAAAAAGATATAGATATGTCTAAACATACGTTCTGTGTAGACGAGAGCTCCTCCCGCGGCACTGTGGGAGGATATCTACCAGAAGTGCATGTGAAGCCTAAAAGGCAAGTATATAATGATGTTCAGTCTGATGGTTTTTCCCTCATATCGAATTAACAATAAATGGCTTACGCGAAAGACATACAACCAAGATATAAATCAAGGTATTTTTGAGTCTTACAGAAAGTAGTTACAGTTAGTTTGAGTCGTACAGAATGTTAGAATAAAAGACTGTTGAATGAAAAGACAATCCCAGACAGAGGTTAGTATATTGCCTTCCAGACCGGACATTATGTTATACTCTAAAAACACTGGTAGGTCGTAAATCCCAAGCAATGATACCATGGAATGCTAAAGAGCTTTGTCTCTTTAAATTTTATAAGATATCTAACGCACAAAAACTCAATAACGCACGCTAATAATTACAGAATGGAAGATTCTCCGACACGAGAAAGACAGCGAGACCTATCCCCTTACGAAGAAGCAGAATCGTGGCAAAGGTCGACATTCTGTAAGACAAACGACGTTAGGTACTTGAGAGACTTGTCAAGGAAAGTGAGACAGGAGATAAGAAACTTATCAGCTCAAGTAAGGAAGTCTCATTTTGAAAGCTATTTACGAATATTTTATTATTTGAACCTTTTTATATTGTATAACAATATTTGTAAGTAAAATAATTTTATATCAATAAAGTAATATAATTGAATTGAATATTTCACATTTTCATTTCCTCGCCTTGGTAACGTGGCAGTATTCGAAGCGCGACGTTGAATACCGCCACTTAACACTCAATTGCCTCCAGAATTCGGTGTAAAGTAGGGATAATACGGTCGTAAAAACCATGTTTTTGTTTTAACCCTCTGACTGTCCTGCTACGCGCAGGATACAGCGAAGAGTAAAGACAAGAAAAAATATATCCTACTAAATTAATACTAATGTTTGTTTCGCTTTGACGCATAAACTACTGAAAGAATTTAAATAGTAATATAGCAATAATACATCGGAATAACACACAGTCTACAATTAATGTATAATTTAGGTACAATATTAAAATAAGTTTAAGCGGGAGAAGCCGCGATTTCTTAGCTAGTTTTAATATATAAGTGTTTTAACATGAACAGGCCAATAACCGACCAGAACGACTTTATCCGAGAGACAGAGATTGTGCGGGATGTAGGAATGAAAGGAAGCCTGCTTCACAATGGGTTAGCTATAACTTATAACTTATAATATATTACGATTGAAGCTGGCTCATTATTATGTAATATAAAATTATACATGTAATATAAAATTATATATGTAATATAAAATATGTATGGCGTTGGTTGTATTATTTAAAATGGCTTAATTTATATGATGTATAATTGTGAGTCTATTTTTCTAGTTTTTTATATAATAAAAAATGTGTCTTCATATTCACCTAACAATACATACTTAAGATTAACTGCCGTGTTCTCTTTACAGAGTACGAATTCGGTGAATATGGAAATACAAGGTAAAGTAATAAATGAGTACATTAAACATATAAAAAAATAAATGTCTTCTAAAATTTTATCGATAGTTATATGATGCACTTTTGATATCAATTTTTAATTGTAAGTTATGTTCTTTTACTTTTTACAATTTCGGTAAAACAAAGAACATCCCTCATTTATATAGCTGGGTAGGCAAAAGAATCTAATGTTCAGACACTCTGTACAAAACGATATGCATTATGCATATGTGAAGATACATAGGTAAATATATGTTTTATTCTTTCAGTTCACGCATATCATGATTCATTTTATACTTACAGCGGCCGTAGAGATGATATCGAGGGAAGTAGCGACAGTACCAAGAGCAGTTCCATCACAAAAAACCGTAAGGATTTGCCACATTTGACTTGCCGATATAGACTTCTTAGAGTTGTAAATTTAAAAAATCTTTTGCAATTTACTTTTGCCATATAGTTATTTGTACTTATTTTTATATTTTTCCCTATAACATTACTTCTTAATACCAATTTTTAAAACGATATACCACCTGAAATGGCTACTAATTATGAGTTGAATAAGGCAAAAATAAAGGAGAGAAAGCATGAAAGAGACAGAGAGATGGGCTTTTAAATGCATCATATTAATTCATTAATTTATTTTCTTACAAATCTGATATTAAAATAGGAAATATGAATTGGCGTTACTTGTATTTCAGATAGCTGTACCAGTCACACCATCGCCATCTACGATCAAACTATCAGTGGAAAGTAAACATAATCTAGATATATTCCAAAAAAACGATATAAATATTTCTATAGTAGAAACTCATTTAGACCTTACAGATATGAACGTTCAAAAAATAATAAGCAATACAGTAATTGAGAATCAAAATAGAGATAACATTTTAAGTAAAAGGCGTAGTAAATCTGAAGAAAAATTGAAACATTTAACTCATTGTAAAACTACGTTAGATATTAATGAAGCTAGTTGTTCTAAAGCCACAGATAGATATAGAAAGTGTCACAAAAAAAACAAATGTTTTAGAGAATTGCTGAAGTTAGCAAAGAGTTCAAAAAAATCTAAGCAAGATGATACGAAAAACTTGGCTGTTGCTAATATTTTTAAATGTTTCTCTGTTTCTAAAATATGCTATGCAGAAGTTGCCAAAGAAAAAATTATGGATGAAAATGTTCTCAAAGAAGTTTTACACAATTGGATAGATCGGCTTCCTTTGAAGATTACAAATCATTATGAGAGACAGGTAGTGAAGGAATATTTGCTAAGTGATTTATTGGATTTATCAAAAAATATTTTTTCTTATAGACAAATAGACAGCGGTTATAAATTAGACAAGATGAGAACTGCTATTATAAATACATTGGAGGCGATTCCGTTAGACTTAAGAGGAAATAAGAAAACTATGTTACAGAATCTGGCTGATAATATATTGACTGCAATAAAACAAAATGGATGCAGAAATAAGAATAAATATAATATTTTAAAGAACACATCTAATCAATATGATTACATATTTCAAAGATACATTGCACCTACAGAAATTGAAATTAGAAAGTTTATATCTAGAGAAATTCTATATATAGCTGAAAGTTTTGATCTTAATTTAGATAAAGATACTTATAAAACCTTAGAAGAAGATGTTGTCGATGTTGCTGTTCTTGGGATAGAAGTTTTGCACTCTGGAGAAGAATATAATTTAAAAAATGATCTATCAGATATATTTACTGATTATGGACTATCGAGGAAACATGCTTATTTCTGTGCTAACATTTTAGTGCGACACTTAAAAGGTGCGTTTCTCAATGATTTACTTCCTCATAAAGTTAAATCGGAGACATCTTTTCCCCTACATAAATATAGAAGTTTGTATCATGAACACAGAAATCATGAGCCTAAACTCACAGTGTTAAAAAATAATGATAAAAAAATTTCGAACATAGATAATTACATGAATGAACTATACAAAGAGATTGATGCGTGGATTTCAGAGTTACATATACAATTACCGAAACGAACAGAACTTAGGAAAGCAGTTGTGGATGATTTAGCGTGCGATATAAGTGACAGACACAAATATTTAAACCTTAATCCTGATCAGGAAATATCACATGAAACAGAACTTGAACATTTAAAATATCAGATATTTAAATGGATAAATAAACATGTGCCAGAATGTAATTTAAAACTATTGGAACATGCTATGGATCTAATGAATCGAATTAAGAAAATACCTGTGCCTGAAAATAGTTTCTCTCCTAAATTATATGATAAAATAAATAAAAATCAGACACAATATAATAATATAATATGCAATACTAGCTTGGTAAAAGTTAATCCACAAAGTAACAGTAAAATGAATTCCACAGAATATCCGGATCTATCTTTGCCCGAATACAAAAGCAAGAACAACGATGACTTGAATACAAGTACATGTTGCCAACATAATAAAACTGTTCCACAAAAAACTGTAGAGCGACTTGAAGCTGAATATGAGCAATTCGTAAAAGACTGGGTGGAGAGAATACCTATTGAATTATCTGGTACAGATGAAACAGATGTTGCAGAAAAAGCGCGTTTGGGTATTAATAATGGTTTATGGAAAGTTATTTCAAAATTTAATTGTGATCCCGCCACTTATTATAATAGATTTTTATACGAAGATCTATTGGATGATGCAATTGATGATCTTTTGGATTGCTTACCCCAAACACAATTATTACAGTCCAGAAGACATATATTGAAAGTGGAATTTATTGAAAAAACCATTGAAATTAATGATAAAATAAAGGAAATAGAAGACGCTTCTTTTAAACTAAAGCTAATGAAGAATCTTGTATCAAGTTTGCGTAAACAAGGCATAACCAAAAACCGAGAAGATGATCCCATAAAATTATATGAAGATCTACAAATAATGAAAATAATTGAAAACTACCTTTTATCGACAAGATTTAGAGAAGAGGATAAAATAAAAAGTGAAGTATACAGGAGAAAGTTACTAAAGCAGGTCGAAGATTTTGTCAACAACTTAAAGAAAAATCACGCAAAAGAACTAAGAGATATTGACATTTCTTTATATAAAACAGATATAATTAATATTTTACAAAAAGTACCAATGCCAAATGAAAATACCTTAATACAGGAAGCCGATGACATTCTCATAGGAATGGAAATAGAGCAGTGGTACAGTGATTTACCTGTTGTTCAAAATTCGGATTACACTGAACAGTACCAAAGACGCAGACAAAGAGATATTTTGGCGAAGAAAATAAAGGAATTGGATACAACTAACGACACAGAAAATTTAGAAAATGCCATGAAACATGAAATTTCGAGATTTTTAGAAAAAACACCTCTAAAAGAAGGCGAGAGTCTTAACATCAATTTCATGGTAGATGAATTAGTAAATAGGTTAAGTAAATATGAAAGCACTAAAAACGCAATGGCTCGTCCATTTGGTAATTATGAAAAAAATACACCATTGTGCTCTATTCCAATATCACAATCTGCAAAAAGGAACGCCATATCTATAACTGACGACGACACTTTTAAAGATTTTAATGAAATCTCTCAATGCGAAGAATCTTGTGGAGGACCGAAGCTTAAGAAGAAGCGTGAATTACAATTGAATCAGAATCGCGTTAGTATCAAAGAGCCAGCAAGTTACAGATCATTTGAAGAAGAACGCCCAATTAGTTCTTCGTTTCAAGAATCACCAAATTTTCAATGGCATACTTTAGAAGAGACTCAGCCACTACCAACTCGCAGAGAATATATGAATATGCAAAGCTCACCACTATTTACTACCCGTATACCAGATGGTAATTTGGACATCCCCGGTGAACAAAACCAAGAACCAGATTGTTGTAAGATGATGTTAAATAAGTTTTTGTCAGGAAATAATGCGAATGCATCAAATCAACGTTCTTCAAGGATTAAAACAGATAGAGGAATTTTAGGAACGAGCCAAGTTGCCGGACCAAGTGGCAACATTCCTAGTTACTCTAAGAATAATCTATTTCATCCAAATATGCCTCAGATGCGTACATCAAGCCCCGATCAGCTTCGGTATCCCAATAACAGTTCCCATCAAAGTGAACGAGAAAATGAATCATACCATGAACCTAAATGTTCTGTAGAAGTTCAAACTCGTGAGCCGCACAGCAACGCACAATATCCATATGAAATCGATTATCCTTTGCAGAACAAAGTAAATCAAGCTATAAATACTTCAGACTTCGGAACTTATGGCCCTAACCTTATGTCCACGCCTCGACAAACTAAATCTATAAATATACCATCAGTACCAACTAAAAAGAAGACTAGATTGTCTGTTCAAGATAAGGACAATGCCAGAAGACGATTAGACTTTGAAAACTCGGATGACGACGATGAAGACGATGTCCCTTGCCGATGTCTTGAGAAATATTTGAAAAAACAATACAATATGAAACAGTATCCGTGCGAAGATTACCGATGTCCTCCATATCTACCAGTATTCTTGCCTTATCCTTACCGTTTTCATTGAAAATTTATTGTCAATGCTTGAAATATCATTTGTATTTAAGTACATAAATATATGTATTTTATATATTATATTTTTTTATAATAAAAAGATTTAACGTGAACAGATTTTTTCATTTATAGTAAGACAGAAGACTGAACACCACCAAAATTCATTTTTTTTTTAGCAATGAAAATGGTATAAGCAGAGACAACCTAGTGCTAAAGCATTTCATTCTTTTCTAAAGTTGGGTGGCGGTTGGTATCCAATTTGTCGAATTGGCCCGAAAAACTAAATGCATATACATGCGTAGGTAAACAGTTTTATGCATACAGTAATAAAATAACAACTTATGACACATCGTCATCAGCGATCTTATTCAAACATCGATGATTTTACTAATAATTTCGAACGACGAATTGTAAAAAAATAAACGGACTATAACTTGATAATGTGTAACTGCTACCGTAAACTAGTAATAAATACATGAATGACAGACTGGGCAACTCCTAAAAACAAATAAAATAAGAAATAAAAAATAATAATATATTAGTAACATATAAAAAAGCTATATTAGTGTTATGCATTAAGCAGCCGTAATACGTAAACAGATAAATTCAATTAAACAGTTCATAATAGAAATATAATAACTATTTTGAATACCTGTTAAAATACATAATATATATTAAAATGGACGTGATTTTTGGACCTATTTATACATTTGTGTAACTATCAACTTTGTCTGAAGTCAAATTAAAAGATATCCTGGGCCATGTTATTCCCTGATTCCCTGATTTAAGACACTCCGTTCCCCACTTTCTGCCGAATTTTGGCATGGCGTGTTGGGTGGCAGAACTCAACGCCGCGCTCTGCCTCGGCACCAGAGCGAAGAAGAGGGAAATATAAACGTAAATAAATATTTCACTTCCTCGAGTAGGGATCGAATCCACAACGGTCCCGTTACAGTCACACCCTTGTACCACTGCGCCACGACAGCCTCTATATTGTATAAATAAAGATTCACAAATAGACTGTGCAAGCTATACACATATACGAGTATAGTTTGATTAGCTTGGGTAGATTTTGATTCCTTTATTAGTGTTCAATAATTTCCTCTGGCTCCAAATTTGAGATTCAACTACTTAATATAAAAACCTCTTAGCATTACAGAAATATTCAAGAAGATACTGTCATTGTCATAATATTTGACGCAATTATGGTAATATTATATTTATTTATTTTATTATAAAAATTATTGTGACTAATAAAAATAGAATGTAAGTAGTAAACTGTTCATTAATTAAATTTATTTGTTATTGTTCATTTCAACATTTAGAACCGATTGGCAAAGCTAACTGTAGACACGACAGTTGTGGGTTCGGCTTCTACTCAGAGAAACGACTTATTTCCATTTTTTCGCTCTGGTAATAAGACCTTAACGTTGATTACCACTTTGTCTACAATGAGTGAGGAAATGAAATCAGGGCGTCTAGGCGCAGGGGCATAGGAGTACATATGTACGCGCGATGGTTGTAGGTTCGCTTCCCACATGAGAAAATGAAATGTCTAATATTTTCATTGCGTTATTAAATATTCCATTTAGTATTTTCATAACTAGGTGTTGAGTTCCACCACTCAACAAACATCTGATATAGTGAGAAGCTTAAAAAGAAGCCTTTTGGGTGGGGTTCCCACCGCCCACGACACAATATTTTGAAGCTGTTCAATTTTTAATTTTACAGGCTTTTAGAACTTGAAAAGAATTCAAGGGTCTGCTATAGACCTGATTTGGGTCGAATAATTTTACTTCTGCTAAGAAATAACGTAAGATATGAAATTATTGTTAATTATTCTAAGATTCACGCTTTATCTATCCTCTACGGCAGAGAACCTAGTCCCAAGAAACTCCATTGTCAGCTTTCTATCTGCATTTTGAGAGATTGACTGACGAAACTTTCTTTCATAGCGTTTTGTTTTTACAGAAAAGAAAATTAAAATAATTCGTTCCCCGAGGTGGGATCGCGTGCACAATAATTTTAACAGATATTTTTTGTTCTTTGTATATATACCCATATATGTATATAGATGCTGATAGAAATTTCTATGTAACTCAATTGATATCACTAATAATAATATATATTGTGTAGTCAATCTGTTCAGTCTCGTTATACAATAGCTATTTTTATAAATATTTAATAGTTAGAATTCTTCCTGCCAAATGAGCGTTCTTATTAAGAATATTGGATATGATGATTTATACTAGATAGAGATGCCAAAAACTAGTTGTAACTGTAGTAGTAGAAATTCTTACTTCGACATTATTAGTTCGATAAAAAGTATGGCTTAGTTGGCGACACGAGCGTTTGTACGGTAAACAAGGGTCGTAGGTTCGACGCTAAGTACAATACCTACGGCACACGGTTCCAAATATTCTCCTATAATAATACATTCGTCTAGATTCGCACAGTATTCCATAGATAACTGGGTAGCCAGAGGGAACCTATACACCGTCCAATTTCCATCGCGCTTACAGTCAAAAGCTGTAGCGCTGCGCCACTACAGTCTTATAAAGTTATAAAAAGTTAAATTTATATGTTTTAGTGTCGGTGGTGGTAATGGACGGTGACGGTATGGTAGCTGTAGTACGAGGTACAAAATGCGCCGGTCTATCAATTACATTGCTGCCTAACGCATATCT
>JBAIZZ010000097.1:710298-769636 GCA_037355905.1 Heliconius aoede | reverse complement strand
ACACACACACTCTACACTCACTTAACACTAACTAGCCTTTGCTTGTTTTCCATATGTGGGATACAGCGTGAAGCTAAAAAATAAATCATTCTTCTAAATTCTTTATCAATTTTTTCAGAAAATCGTCCAGAAATATCCAATCTTCTGGAGAAAGAAAAACCATTGGCCGTATTCCTTTGGTCGCTGACAGGCTTCATGTGGTATATACTCATAACAAACCTATTTCTTCTTCTAGCATCTACTAGAAGAAGCGTATTTCTATTAAACCTTTATATAATGTTAACAATAATAAAACTGGTAGCCTTATTAATATTTTGTGTGAGTTTCTTCATTTTTTGTTCAGCTTTTGACAGACATTGTTTTGATCATCATACTAAAGTTGGGCAAGATCTTGGTGCTGCTATAGGGCTGATGGTGGGCTGTGTATTATATATAAGTATTTGGATTGTCATTTTGTTTGTTGTGTGCAGTTATAAATTGAGTTTGCAACGTTTTATGACTTTTATTTTAATATTTGAAGTAGCTTTTTCCTGCGGCTTTGTCTTCGCTCAATTGGAAATAACAATTCACATTCTATTCACTGTAACTATTCACATCGGAATGATTCATATATTTATATCTAATATTTATTTTTCTTTCCTCGATGAATTGACTATTAAAAATAAAAAGAGGCCGTTGTAGTGCAGGGGCTCAGGGGGGGGGGTACTGGGTTTGTATCCTCGTTCCGGTAACAAGGCGACGCATGTTGAGATCCGATACTTAACACGCAATGCCTCAAGAATTCAGTAGAAAGTGCCTACCTTGCTATTTGTGGGTTACAGCGCGAAGCTGAAAATAAAAAGATTTTCTAATTCGAACCTGTAGATAGATATCTGTTTCTGAGATGAGCCCAGTCAACCAAACGAACTCTTCAGCTTTATAATTTTAACATTGATTTACAATTACTAATATAAGAAAATGGAGTGCCTCAGGGGGATTTTTTCACCCTGATAAAACAAACCGCGGCGTTGAGTACCGTTCTACCATCACGTGTCAGTGCTGTCAGTGCATATTTCTAAGCAACACTGTCATTTATACATATATAATTTCGAAGTCAGCCCGGTCAGGGCCATCGCATAAATAAATAATGGGCGCACGGTCGTCTAAACGCCAAGTCCCCCTGTTGACGGTCAACACAATAAAACGTATTGTGTCGAAAATGTTATCACTCTGCTGTTTGGTTCCTTATATTGCTTGGAATGTAGGTGTACATGTGTTTTGATGTTTAGCTGGGGTAGCTGGTTCGAATTTTTGAGGGTTGAGAGATCTTTTTACGGGTAACATAATATATACATAATATAACAACTGTAACAAATAGTTGAAAAAAATATATATTGGTTTTCGAATTTCAAATTTATTATTTTAAAATGTAATAATTAACTTTACTATAAACTAAATTATATTATAAATTAAAACGTATAAATAATATAAATAAATAATATAGATAAAAAGGAACTAATGATTCATTATTCTATTATTTTAGTCTACTACAACTAGTGTTTTTATTATATATATGACAATATAAGAAATTAATAATATCGTTAGAATCATACACCATAAGTAATATATTTATATATAAGATACGTTCATACAAAAAAAGGAGACAACACGATAAAATCAACAAGTATCAACGCGTGAAGTGAACAATGACAGTGTAACGCACACCCATCCATTTATTAATTTAACTCACTGTCACTTCACCTTTACACATGTCATACAACAGACAACAGATAAAACAATATTCTCATACAATGTACATACACACATATATACATACATACATACATACACACATTGAAATAACGACTAGATATCGCTACAATAGCGGCTGTGACAATAGAAGGGAAATTAAAATTTGCTTTATGCTGAACGGAGTTATTTAGTTGTGCTTGAACTTGGCGAATTTATATAATAATTTCGTTTTTTTTTTAATTTGTTTTTATATATTTTTTTAAGTTGGCGTTTCAGATAGTAGTCGATTTACGATGGAACATTTTAATTTTGAATGTAGGTAGATAAGGGAGGGCAGGGAAGTACAAAGAAAAGTTTTCTCGAAATTCCAATGGAAGTAAGGAGTAAACCAATTGAATTGAAATAAAATTATGTAGTTTTTTTTTTGTATTATAATGCTTATGTCAGTGCTTGAAATCACTAATACTGGTATCTATATAAAAATAATACTCACACATAATTTTTTTTAACTGAACAACATTATCAACGCATATATTTTTTCATGTTTGAAATTAAGATTTTTTTAATAAAAAAAAATTCATAAATGTAATATATTGATAAATTATATTTGACTCACTACTAAAGTCCATTGTTTAAGTGGCCATACGTGAGCTGTCACTAAGTTTTACACAATAGGTGTAACTTTCGAGTTATAAGTTCAATTGAATTTTCAGTTTTACTATTGTTTTGATAGATTTAGTTATTTCACAGCGTCTGGGTCTAGACTTTAAATCATATTTATATGAATTGTATATTAAATACTAAGCTAATTAAAATTCTGTTTTCATATTTGGTATTTTTCAACCGACGACAAATACAAGTACCACGTACCACTAATACCAACTACCACTAATATCAGTTCCTAAGAGTACATTCAACCGAACGAAGCCTTCAGGTTTATTATAGCTGTATAGAAGAACGGATTCAATGATATACTGCATGAAATTTAGATGATTTTAATTTTCTACAGAATGTACCCTGTAAATACTCCTGAATGGAGTAATGTTTTAACTTTTTTGTTTTGCTCTTAGAATTTTTTTAGCTTCACGTCTAATTTATAAACATTGCGCGTGGAAGCGCGGATATCAACGCTGCGCTTTGTCTGGTCTTACGGCCTAACTCGATGTTTTTGTCACTACGAAAACATCAAAAGCTATACGTTATATCCCGTGTGTACCAGAGTAGGTAGAGGGAGCATAGTGTCAACTTACTCCTTTCCCCAATTTTCCCTGAATTCTGGAGGCATTGGGTGCCGAGCGGCGGAACTCTACATCGTACTTTTCCTCAATACCAGAGCGAAGAAATGAAAATATTATTTTATTAAATATTTCAATTTAAGTATGTATAATATACGGGTATGTATAATATATTGGTTATTACAGCTCTACAGCTCTAGCGATCTACAAGCTACGAAGTAGTAGACAGGTTCAAATCACCATCCCTAAATAGAGGTATACCAAGTCATTCAGAAAGTCATTAATTTCCGCAGACGACCGTCTACAACAGAGTCCAAACGCAAACTGAGATAAACGTTCCAAATTCAAATTTCACGGCTGACCGGAGACATGACCGACTTCCGGTGACGGTTGGAATGTTATCTACAAATGTTTACAAATTTCAAGGGATAAGTTTTAGAACGGATAGAATTTTAGAAGTTATCTTTGCCTATTATATCTACATAGAGAATAATAGTAGCAAAATCATGATATAGTTTAGAGAGCTGTTAGATAGTGTGTGACTGACAGATAATATACCGCTGATACTTGATATTATGTAAGATTCTGGTGTCGGGAAGCAATAAGAGATGATTTCTAAAAATCTCTATGGGATCGGAAACAAATGAGATTATAGGTTTGAAAGTTAAGGAAACTTGATAGTGAAAGAGTGCATATCATTAAGGTAAAAAAGACAATGGAGTACAGAGAGGGCGACTTATCTATTGTAATAGGTACCATCTGTCAAATTAAGAAAATCGACAGGTGCATTAAAAAACCCAGAATTACAAACAGTAGAGGTTAGAAAAGGGTATATTTTTCAGGAATATTGAACGAAACCTTGAAAGGATGTGTCAAATCTAATTGAAATTTAAAATATTATGTCTAAAATTGTCTGTGTATGTTTCCATTATAAGAAAAAAATTAACGTTATGAAATATTTTACATTTTCAGCGTATATTTCTGTAACAAAAGCAGGGGGAATCGAATGTACAAGTGACTTATGATTCCGTTCTTTGCCGTCCATTAATCTACGCGATGGTCGCAGGCTTGATTGCAAAGCGGACTCGGGAAAATGATTATATTTTAAATTATTTTCAAATCCCTGATTTGGTAAGAAGGCAAAGTGCGTCGTTGAATTCCACCACTCACGCAACACTGCTATGTGTGGAGGATATGCAAAAAAAACCGTCACTATTATGGTTAAAAAGAAAAAAATTACTCGTGTCATATGGATACAAGCATTGATACCAGGATAAGGCACGCTGCCGCCATCATTGAAAATCGTTTCGCGCGCAAACTGCTCTCATCTGTCAAACTGGCGCTACAAAGTAAACATGGCGGTTAAAGGCAACGGGTGTAATCTTAACACCCAGAATAGCAGACTAACTATTACTTTCTTTACTAGTTTAAACTTTATTAATTTTATTCCTTATTAGGAATTTAGCGTTATGCTTTCAGCTTAGTTCTTTATTTATGTTCGAGTTCGAGTGCCAGTTGAGCACTAATCACCTCGCTAATGTATTGCTTTAGTTAGTAAAAATACTGACAGTGACATATGTATAAAGATAATTAATTATTCTTGGTGTATTGTATCTAGTGGCCGTGAGCTATGAATACGTAAAATATTTTTTTTCCATTTTCTTTTTTTTTTTTTATGGGAGAGGACAAGGCAAACGAGCGTTCGGGTCACCTGATAGTAAGTGATCGCCGCCGCCACGACCCCATGCAACACCAGAGGAGCCACAGGTGCGTTGCCAGCCTTTAAGGTGGAGATGAAGGGCACCGGGGCCCGGCATTATCTAATGCGAAACGCAGTGGCAAGGGCCACTACTTCACGCCGGTTTAAGATGCCGGGGGTGGTATTAAATCCGGTCGAGTATGCCCATGCGTGTTGCCATTACTGGCGACGTGACTCTACCACACGTACTTTAGTCGCCTCTTACGACACCGACAGTACCAGGGTGATCCTATTCTAAACCGGGACCACACGGCTAAAAGAATTCGTATTTCAATATTATATTTTTCTATTCATTTAATGCTTCTCTACACTCACAAAGGAATTTATATTTTTTTAACTTGGCGTTGTAATCCGCAAATAGCTGGATAGGCAGAAAGAACGTGGGAGGGAAGCTAATGTTAAGACACTCCGTTCCTATAAAGACACTTCTATTCCTCACTTTCCGCTGAATTCTGAAGTCATTGGTATTTAGTTAGGTATTAGTATAATAGGTTCTCTCGTTATCAGAACGAGGAAATGAAAATATTAAATATTTTATGTCCTCGAATGGGAATCGAACCCACAACCTGTTTCGTTTACAGTCGCATGCTTGTACCCGTTCGTCACAACTATCAACTTATGTATTTACGAAATCTCAGGATTCTACACCGCGTAGCTTAAGCTGTGCGTTATGTGTCAGTCACTCAGTAACGAAAGAGTTACTTATCTATAGATATCTATACATATGAATGAATGAAATTTGCTTGTTTATCAGAAAGTTAAAGTTACTTATCTGATAAGAATGTATTAAACAAGTATAATTACTATTTAGGGACCACCATTCATAATTATTAGCAGGTTTTGTTTAGCTTTCAGTATGGAGACAGGACGCACGGTTCCGTATGAATTGGAGACATTGCGGGTGGAGTGGTGAAAGTCAATCCCTAACTCTTGCTAGAATGAGAAAATAAAGATTTCCTTCCTTGCTTCCTTATATGGGGATTGAACCCAAAACTATTGTGTTTGCAGTCGCACTTTCCCCCTGACGCAATGGAAAAGAATTTGAAATTTTTGTTTCATTTAAAGGAGAAGAAAGATATTGAACACTTTATTTTCTCCGTTAGTTCTAAACTCCAATTGAGTCTCAGCTGCACACAAAAACTAATTTTCCTTCATAATCCATACAAAATATATTAACTAAAGTTATCTCGTAAAAATGGAACTTGAATTATCCCAAGTTTTGATACGAAATACGAAATACAAGCGAATTGTATGATTTGTATGGAAATAAACTTAAATAAAATATTCTCAGACGTGTAAATAATTGGTATATTATACAGAAACGCTTGAATCTGTACGAAATTTTTGTACGGACATGCCGATGTGGAAATTCTCTTTTTTTTTGTTTTCATCAAATCCTCTCTCTCTCTATGTTTATATGCGGGATGCAGCGTGCCTTTCAGTATATGTTTGTATGTTTATTGCAAATTATGATGATTCTAACGTCAATTTTAACAACAGCAAGGCCCTCTTCTATTTTCCAAAAAATATGTTTTTTTTATGTACATATCGAATATAAATTAATTAAATTGTGTTAAGCAAAAATCTAAATTATTGGTCTTATTTATAATTTTTAAGGGACACCTTTCATTATTTTAGTTTTGGATTTAATACTTATTTGTAGAAAATGTACTCGTATATATTTGTTTGTATCATTACGTACACGAGTAGGCAGAGGGAACCTAGTGCTAAGACATTTGGATTCCCAGGTACTGTTCAATTTTTGAGACATTGCGACGCGCGTGTTATGGAATCAAATGGTCTGGTCGAGTCAAAATCCCAACGTCTTACAAAGACCAAAAAAAAAAAAATTAAATCCACATTTGCAATCGTATCAACATTATTACTTAAAAAGTCCATGTAATATTTAACCGGCGGGCAAATTCTTATTCAAATGAGTTTGGATCGTATATTTTTACTTGTTGCTCTTCATGAGGGGGACAGGAAGTTATTAGGCGGTCTACGGTAGTTGGTGACAGGAAGTGGGTTCAGATTCAATTCTGTGGAGAGCAGTAGGATAGCGAGGTAAGTGCAGATTTGATATATATTTTAACAAAAAGGTTAAATAAAAAAGTCAAATTAAAAAGAAATCTGAAATATTTTTTTGTACATTGAGTACATTCACGCTTTTATAAATTAATAAATTAATTCCATATATATCACGGGGTAAAACGGAACGCGTCCCGTTAGGTTAATTCGTGGAGAAACAAAAGAATATAGTGTCTGAAAAATAGGTTTTCTAGGACTTTCAAAAGTTTTTCTTTTGATATTTTTATTGGTTCTGCTCAAAATACTTATTTTTCCCTACGGCATCTGCGACGTGGTGAAATTAAAGCTATATAATGGTATATATAATAGTATATAACATTTAGGTACGATAGTTCTAAGAGCGGATGGTAGCTTTGACTGCAGGCTCAGTGGGTTACACCAACACAATTATAAAAATGATAATAACAAAAAAAATGTGATGTTATGTTCTATATAGTCTTTCTCAATACCTTTCTGAACTAACGCTTCAGCTTTATAATATAAGTATAGAGAATAATATGATTTATATTGATTGAAAAAATATATAGCGTCCGTTCTTTATTACATAACCGATTGTAAATTGTAAAGTTAAAAAATCGGTTGAGTGCGAGTTGGACTCGCCCACCGAGATTTCCATACCAATTTCAGGCTGGTAGATCAACCAGAAGTGCACAGTAGAACTTATAAAAGCTCATAAGTACAAGTTTACGGGCATTTTGTATAAAATGAACTACAAACAAGTTTTTAGTATTTTTTTGTCTATAAAATACTTTATAAATTTTATAACGTAGGTCCATCGGAAGTGCACTGTATTTATATTTGACAGTAGACCTGAGTATTTGATGTAAATTTCAGCCTGAGAATTCTACGCGTTCCTGAGGAAAAGGGTCTTGAATGACTTGATAGATGGCCGGATAGCAAAGTGATCCCATAAATATATAAAATACACATAATAATAATTTTGACATTTTTAAAGCATTATTCTTTAGTTAGCAAAGAGTTTTCTAAATAAGTAGATAATAATAATTTTCTACAAGGAGGAAGATATGAAAAAGAGAAGGTGTACGTTACTTAGATATGAAAAAAATTAATAAATATATGTTTCCTATTATGTGGAAATAGAACCGACAACCCATGTGCTTACAGTTACACGCTGTGCCGCTACGCTTCGGCGGCTTCTATAATATTAGAATAATAAAATAAGTTTAAAAATGTCATCAACTTTTATTACAACTACTGAAGCTTTAAGAATACTAATAAGCTTTCATAAAAATATTTTCTTGTAAAATATATAGTTTTGTGCAGGGTTCTGTACGGTTCAACTGTTGGGCCCCGTCGCGCCGAGGTATCGAGACAGATGTGCCGTGAGATAGGACTGGAGGCTGAGTGTTCTCTTTCTGTACACGCGGTCATTGTGACTCTGATTCCCACTTCCAATCCACACAATTGGTGAAATAAATTATTTTCATTTTGTCACTTTAATAATATATCAATTTACGGCGGCGTTATGTTCCGCTTCTCAATATGAAATTTCTCGAATTTGCGTGGAAACCGGAAAATGGAGCTTAACACTATGTTCTCTCCGCCTTACACGAACGCATGCGGGATACAGCGTGATATGTTGCAAAAAATGTTTTATAAAAAGCCAAGGAGCCCTAAAAATGAAGACGTGATTAATTTTTAGTTTGTTACCCACCCCTTGTTTTTAATGGACATTACGTCTGAAAGGCAGATTTAATTGTACTTAAATTTAAATGCAGTTTTATAGTTACAACGTTTTGTGCCAACGGTTTATATTTTTAAAATTGTAATTCACACCCTCTTAGCGCAGTGGTAGCCCGGTTGTGGGTTCAATATCCACTCGGAAGAATGATTTTATTTAAAATTAAGTTTTAGAAAACGTATAAAATATTGATCGTAGTGGACTTTATTTCCAAAAATATATCTATTATGTTAAATATAAATAAAATTTTTGGAATGTTATTATTTTTGTTTGTTTTCTCGATTTTACTAGAATATTCTGATCTTTGGATAATTCCTACGCCTATGTCATGTAAAACATAATTAGGCCTACCGTCAGGTGACTCGTAGTCTTGTCTTTTCCTTAAAAAAGGGGAAAATGCGGGACGATGTCATTAGGAAATAAGCCCGCCATTGTAAACATATCTCTTTTCAACTGCTTTTTACAATTTATTTTATATATGCAATAAAGAATTATTACTTAACACAAAATGTAAATTATACAGAGGAATCCCCTCGTCGTGACACTCCCTTCCCCACTGTGTGTGGTTGTAAAGTTAAAAAATTGCTTTGAAAATAAATATTGCCTTAAATGATACCAATTTATAATAATACTCGTAGATTGAACAAAATCTTATAAATTTATACAATATACTGCGTGGAAGGCAGGTGACAAAGACGAAGTAGACGCCATGCGATGGACCGACCAAGTTAGGGCTGACATTAAGGGCCCTTTCTCAGAGCATACCAGGCCAACCTTGAGGCACACCACCAAGTCTTCAAACGACGACTACAATTGCAATGAAAAAAGCAAAAAGAGATTTAAATTCATTCATAATCGAGTATGTTGCTATTAGAGGTCAGTACTGGAGGGGCATAATCGTACCCTGCACTGCTTACAGTCAGTCTGTTCCAAAGATACAGCAATTTCCAGAAACATATATAATACAAAATATTAACTATCTACTGTCGTGGCGCAGTGGCACAAGAGTGTGACTGTGAACCTCGCAATTGTGGCTTCGAATCGCGCTCTAGGGGGAGATAATTATTTCATATTTTCACTTAGAGACTCGAGAAGTCGGCAGTGCATGTGTGTATTTAATATTTTCATTTACTTATTATAAGTGTTTTCGCACTAGTTTTACTCTGCCTTCCCTGCTTTAATATGTGGGATACAGCGTGAAGCCAAAAAAAGTAACTATTTAACTCTATCTTTTTAAATCTATATACAGAGTATGTTTTATAATAAAAAATATATGTTTAGTTTCTCTTATATTCTTAATATAGAGCGAATGGTGGGTATTATTGATTTTTCTTAAGCCAATTGGGTGGTACCACGCCCACTGTGGTGGGAGGGATTAGTTGGGATGTGCTCAAAATGGTGTGGATAGGGCATTTTGAAGTGAGCACTTACTTTATTTTGGTTTCTATATGGTTCTTTTTGAAAATTTTTCTTTGTTTTTGGCTTTTTGTGGTAGGTGATAAGTTATGTACGTATGTATCTTAATTTAGATCTGATATAATTAGAAAAAAATATATACATTTGGTGCGTAAAAAATCTTTTTCTATATATATTTTTTAAGGCTTCTAAAAGTATAATAAGGCCGTCGTGGCGCCACTCAAAAAGCAGAATTTTGGGTAACGGAGTCTCTTATCACTACACTCTCTCAGTTATTACACTGCTACATGCAGGATAGAGGGTGAAGCTAAAATATTTAAATTTAGTAAATTCTCCATTTAATTATTGTAAATACTTGTAACAATCCGTTTCATGATTTGAATATATTTTTTTACATGTTATCATTGAGCTGCACTTATGAAACTTTCAGCGATTATTCTATACTAATACTAGTAGTTTTTCGCTACAGCCCTTGAACGTTTTTTCAAAAACTTTTAAAGGTTTTTTGCTTTCTTAAATTAAATTAAATTTCCAAGATTTATAAGCCGAGAGTTTTGAAATATTACATTATACAAAAGACCTACTATTGGGCTATTTTGAGAAAAAAAATCCCGAGCGCAGACTCAACAGTCGGTCTGTATTTGCCAATGTCCTTCGAGAATCCGATTTCTTCTACAAAACCACAAATTCTCAAATATCTACCGAAAAACTGAAAATCTGCAAACATACATAGGGGTGAAATGGATAGGTACTGACGTCCTCTAACCATAGACAACCGTTGATACGTCGATCGCTTTACATCCTGTATATTAAGAAAAACACTAGATAACAACGTGCGATTGTAAATGCGACGGTTGTGGATGAAATATTCAATATCTTCATTTTTTCGCTCTGGTGACAAGGTAAAAAGTAGATGTTCTATGTGAAACCTACACATGTGTTCCATCTCTAAGTCATGGCTCCGAGTTTCTTACCTTATGAATGTCTTGGGCCCAGCTCCCGCGCGATACGTTCATAGAATACTAAGTACTTTCTAAAATTATCTCCATTTTATGCGGTTGAGCGTTTAGTTTCCCATCGATTTAATTCATCGCAAAGGGGGAGGTTCGAGAGGAGGTTCGTTGTTAAAGAGTGACCCTTGAAGCCGTCTACCATCCACCTATCTATCCGTCTGTCACCAGGTCGAAATTGGACAGAATGTGGGGATGGAATAACTTAACGTTAGATTCATTTTAAGGTCTACCCTGCTATTCGCTACATAAAATGGGAAGCTAAAAAAATATTACCTCAAATAGAGATCAAACCCAGAACCAACATATGTACAACCCACGTTGTTGTAATATAAACTGTTCAATTACTCCAAAACACATTACCCTATCCATTTTTCAAACATTTTGGTAAACTAAAGGCACGCCTACCGCAAGTCCCGCCTTCATGAGTGGGCGTAACACTGCAGTCTGTCTGTTCTTTGCAACTGTTGTTTTACTTCTACCTTGATGTCCATTGTTTACGAGGTATATATGGAAAATTGAATAGATATAAAATTTTCTTTATATTTCCTTTGTGTTTAAAGCGGCATAGCGTCCGATTGTTGACGCAAAGGTTGTGAGTTCGATTCCTATTTAAGGGACTTCACATCAGTTCCTTTGCTCTGGTATATAAAGCGCAGGTTTGAGTTCTATCACTTAAAAGTCATCACCATATTTCGTGTCTCGAAAATTGGTCCGTACTTGGGAAACAGAGTGTCTCAACACTACGTTTCCTTTGTCTGCCTTATTATGCGGGATATAGCATGAAGTTAATTGAACAATAAATAGATGTAAAAATAACTTTCTGCCTGCAGCAATGACCGAGTATTTTTCGATTTTATTGTAACAGTAACAAGTAACCCACGATATCGTTAACTACATAATATGCTCTTCTTTTTGAAAACGACGATCTTTCATGTAAAATTTCTACCCTTATAATATTGTCTTGGATTATCCAAAATTCCGTTATTAGTTTTAATTACGCTCTACAAGAAATCTATCTGTAAAATTTCAACATTATACGTGTCGACTGTGTTCATCTTTGAATATGTCAATCAAATAACATAACAATTATAAATATTATACAAGAGACTAGTCGTGACCCGCAAATTTCCTTGTGTGTACTTTATGACGTAAAATATATAATTTAAATTATCCTTTACGAATTTCGAGAACCTACTGCCTACACTCTCTAACCTACCCACATTTTAAATTTCAACATTTCTAAGCCTAGTTTTGTCTGTGCGAAGTGTGACAGTCACTCAGTAAATAGTAACAAATTATATAATAATAATTAAGAATTCGACTTCCTACCCTTCATTACTTGTATTCAATAAGATATAATTAGGGTTCTTTATAAAATGTATTATTATTTTCGTTATAAAACGTCCTCCTAAATTAGAATTCAATGTTATTCTCATTGCTCAGTTTTATTAAAAACCACTTAATACTTATAAAGTAGCTTCACTGTTGTTTCTGCATAGCAAAGAAAGCAGATAGGAGGGCAGGAAAGGAGTGTGTTAATACACTCCGGTCACCATTTTCCTTTGGTCTCTCGCATTTTTGGCAGGAAGTAGTTTGTTGAGTGTCGGAGCTCAACGCCGCTCTTCGGCTTCACGCTTTGCCTCATTATCAGAGAAAGGAAACAAAAATATTAAATACTTCCGTTCCTCGAGTGAGAATTGTAGTTGACGCGTTTATAATTGCACGCTCGTGCTTCTGAGCCACGACTGGTCTGATCGAATTAATGCAGTTAACAAATATCTTCAAATAGATACTGAGTTAGTGACATCATCAATCTGGGTAATACTGATCAGACACCTCCATATAACTATTTTTCCACCCCGATGTCGTCGGGTTAACACTAGGTTCCGTCTGCTCACCTTGCTTCATGCGCGATGCAGTATTAAACAAAAATGTTGTACAGAATTCAATAACCGAGTGTGGTATCGATTTACTATAAAATTGTGTTGATCAAATATTTACGAACCCCGACCCTCGGTCAGTTCGACTTGTCTACCTTTAGGTGTAATAGTTAAGTTATAGAGGTGAGGCATTCGAATTTATCTATATATTAGGTTTTTTTAGCTTCACGCAATATCCCGCATATAGCAGGGGAGGCAGAGGGAACCTGTTACGATAACTCCGTTATTCATCTACTACTGATTCTGTTCCAGTCATTGTGTGTTGAGTGGCAGACTAAATACCACGAATAACCAGAGTATGAAAATGAAAATATGAAATAATTAACTCTCCCTAGTGGGAATTCAACCCGCAGACACACAACCGTCACCCCTATAGTTCCAAGCTCGTGCCACTGCACCAAGACGGCATAGATGGCGTAGCCATAGGATAAGTGTATATATTATGTTTAACCTTCTAAGCTACGAGCTCGTAATCTTTCATTCTTTACCAAATAAATACACTATGTAATATATAGTTGTTTTAAAATATAGTTTTTATATATGTAATGAGTATATTTGAGACCAACGTGACGTAGCGGTACTACCTGTAAATGCGACGGTAGGTAGACGGACAGCTTCATACATTTTCCCGCATAACAGGGTACACAAAAAGGACTTAATGTCAAAAAATTTCGATTCTCTTTTCACTTTTCTTCTTACCAGAGCGAGGAAATAGGAAAACACAAATCAATAATTCCCTGAGTGAAGTCGAACCCATAACCATCGTGTCCTCTGCATTACGACGGTCTAAAGCTTTTAGTAATAAAGTCATATTAATATATCAATGCAAAATATACATTTATTCTAGAAAACTCTTAAATAATGCAAGCATTCTAAAGTATTTAGTGATGTACAATAATGTTACATCGATATTGTAATTAGCGTCGTACATTATCGATGTTATGACGTCGAGACTGCACTCAGCTATTAGGGATGGGTATATGTCGATATTTCGGTAAATTGTTTTTTTTTTATTTATTTCCCCGCTCTGGCAGACAAAGTGTGGCGTTGAGTTCGGCACTGAATAAAAGGAAACAAAATAAAATTATTAGCTGTGATAAGGCACATTATACGAGTATATTTGTAAGTATTTTTTTTTTCGCTTACACATTACATGCCGAAATGTAATGAGAAAAATAATATATTTTCGTGTTTTTGCGTGTTGAGTGGTGAAATTTAACGCCACGCTCTATCTTGATACCAGACCAAAAAAATAAAAATAATTCGTTCACTCCAGTGGGAACCGAACCCACGACCGTCGCGATTAGTCTCACACTGTTTCACTGTACAATCATGGCTTCAAATATAATGCTTGAACCAATAACATAATAAATTATTAAAATATTTCATATGTAAAATTAATTATTTATATCACAAATCGACGCTACCCTACCCTAGCTGTGAGCTCTGCAATAATTTCTGTACAAAATACAGCACTTACCGCGTCTGTTACTTTCGATACTCTACTGCTATACAGAGTGTTTATATTTGTGTAAAGACGTGTTTAAGTGTATAGTACGGTTGTAATATTATAAGAGTACATTTATATATCTATACACAAAATTAACATTATAATCTGTTAAACTGATTAACTGGTATTCGTAACGCAAGGATATAAGCGTGCGACTGACGGCACGGTAAACGGTTATGGGTTCGATATTCTTTCAGTAAAATAAAGTATTCAATAAAGTTGGCAACGTAAGTGTCTTAATGTCTACCTTAAAATTCTAATTAAATTACAAAATAAACTACTACTATATACTACAAAAGAAATTGCAGAACTGAATGTCATGACACTAGGCTTTCTCTACGTGCCTGCTTTATAGGGCATACATACGGAAAGTGGAAAACCTGCCAACCTACCTATGTGAGAAAAGCTGATAAGCTGTTTTTAATAAACTTAAGAAAATAAACTTCGCTTAGGCACCATGTTAAAGATTAAATGTATTTAGAGTTAATTTAAAGAATTAAGTGAAAATATATTTAGTAGCCTCATTTCTAAATAAAAAAAAAACTTTATAAAATATGTAATTTCCAATCAACCTGTATACAATAATGAGTGAGCACGTACAACGATATATATTTAAATTTGATGCCGACTGGAGAACGAAAATGTACCAAATGTTTGTATGTATGTATGTACTTTAGGTGATTTCTACGTTTTAAGCAAAGTGTTTTCATATTGTGAGTTATCACTACTTTTTTTCTTTGATTAAGACACAAAGGGAAATACGTGTACAAGAAATAAAATTCTGAACATAATGCTCCACAGAAATTGAATCGAGTTAACGACCAATAAAAGTGTTAAGAACAAGATGTTGTATTATACTTTTTATTGCCTCTATTTTGAAATTAAAAGTAAATAATAGAATAGATGATCGTTAAGTAGTAGTAGCCTTTGTCGCACCGCCCAATTTGGATTGGCGGAACTCAACGCCGCGCTTTGTCTTGTTACTAGAGCAAGAAGAGAGAGTGAGATAAAAGTGAGAAGAGAGAGTGAGAAAGATAGAGATAAAAATTTTGCATTTTATCCTACATAATATATCTTCGTATTGCTGAAGCGTAACTCAACGCCGCGCTTTGTCTTCAGATTGGGAAAATGAAATCCCTTGACCTGGACTTGAATCCACAATTGTCGCCTGTACTACATTGTTGCACTGTGTGCTGAGGTCCTAAATAATATTGTTCAGAACAAAATTCGAGACACAACCGTTAATATTACAATACGCCTGCATTTTATTGCATGCAGACGTTGTTATACTGAAGTGGTTATTTTAGTTTACTACCCTTGTCCCTTGGGTCAATTATTTTCTTATCTAGATTTTTTATTATGGAAAAGGACAAGGCAAGCGAGCGTTCAGGTCACCTGATGGTATGATATGTGATTACCATCATCATGGTATGTGTTTTTTGAAGGTACTTATGTCATATCAACCTGGAAACAGCCACGATAAATGCAGTAGAAAACGCAGCGAGGAGACAGACGTCTCTACGCAAAGCCAAAGTGTCAAGTCTTTCACGGGTCATTGGGTCCCCAATGATTCGAAAGGCGCTACGTTCAAATGCTTCAAACTGATTCTGGGGTGCACCTGCCCAGATATGAGAATAGTATTCCATATGAGGCCGAAACTGGGCCCTTTGCATGGCCCAGGTTCGGCCTCGGTCAAGAATTACATCGATCCCCTTTAAAGATTAGAAAAGAAGTAGAAAATGTTATGTATTCTTTTTAGTATTATGAGAAGAGTCTGGAGGGGCAAGGCAAACAAAAAATAAAGCAAAAAAGAAATTAATACAAATATTCTATTTTAGTTATTTTATAAAACTAAACATTATCGTAAAATTAAATTTATATTAAATTATAAAATTAATACAATAACAAACATAGAAATAATAAAAAAAATACTGATTTATTTACTATCCAATTGATAATCTAATACTAAAAAAATAAATGCTTGGGCGGCATCTAAGGGACGAGGATTCAAAGCTTGCTTTGGTCAAGTTTCTTATGTATAAATAATAATATATGATTGAAAAGAAATTTCGTTCGCATTCTTTCCCGCAAAGCAATGTAGGCAAGAAAATAGTGTCAACACACTATTTTCCACGCACAGCCCTATTATTTAAACATTGAGTATTGAGTGGTAGAACTAAGGTCAGGCTTTATTTTCTTACGAGAGAAAGAAAAATTGAGTTTCGAAAATTGAGTGGTGAGTGTCTTAACACTAGGTGCCCTTTGCGATGTGGGTCATACAAGCTAATGATAAAACAAAAAAAAACTAATTTAATTTATTATATTCAAGGCTAGGAATTAAATGGGCATTATCTGCATTTTTATTCTCATTTTTCTTAAGTTTAGTTATGGTGACACCGTCGTAAGTGTGTGGAGTCGACTTGGTATGTTTCTTTCCGAAGGTTCTTATAAATTTATGTATTTTATTATTTCTGTGGTTTTTGTTGTTCCACACAAATCTAGGGTTGCGTGGTATTTGCCTTTTGTCGTAGCTTTTGTACGCCTGTAAAATATTAAGAGATATTAATTACACATACTTTTTATTTACAGCTTTTTGGCTTCACGCTGGATCCCGCACACGGCAGGGTAGATAGAGTGGTAGGGTTAGGATACTCTGATCCCCATTTTCTGGAATTCTGGAATTGCCTCGTCACCAGAACTAAGAAATTAAAATATTAAATATTTCAATTACTTGAGTGAGAACTGACTCATCAACTTGTCGCGTTTACACTGCGCTACTACTGGACTCTACAACTTTATACATACAAAATATATACTTACATTATAATCACTGATAATACCAAGTTTACTATTCAAAAATTTCAATTGATTTTCTAAATACTCTCTTACGCCTGTCATTTTGCTCTGCAAAAAGAGATAATTTTTAAATATCGGTCTCTCACGGGCTTCTTTGGTAATTAATTAAGAATAATTATTAGATTATACTATTTATTCGTTACACACGTTATTTTTTACATTTGACGATACTGGCATAATATGTTGAATAAAATTCCAAAAATTTAAAAGAAAAATTTTTTTTTTTCATACATGGTAATTTAAGTTACATTTAAAACTAAACTTATCATTTTATCTAATTTGTATTATAAAATATATAATGATGATTTTAGAGATAGGTTAAGTTATAAATTTCTAATAATTTTCTTAACTAACTTTATCCTCATCAGTCATTTCTTCATAACGCTGTATCAAGTCTTGCACTGATTTTATAATACCCAAGCACTCAGTCCTATCGTCTTGATGTGTGTCTTCGTTATAAGTGGGTAGGTGTAGGGTCGGATCCGTTGATTTTCCTATAGTAAAAATTATAATTTAGTTTCAATTATCACCCGTAACACTGCCTTATTATCGAGACATTGCACGTAGAGTGGCGGCACTCAAGGCCACATTTGTTACCAAAGTAAGAGAATTTAAATGATTCAATTCTCCACATGGAAATCGATCCCATAACGGCCGTATAAGTACAGTAAAAAGAATTTCAAAAATCAAGTCTATCACCATATCTGCCACTATCGTCTACAGTAGCATATTCAAGGAGTCCAGGGTTCAGTTCCAGGTTGTCCACTACGACACTGTTGTCAGTTGGCACTGTCAACCATTCTAAGAAATCACGTAGATCTGGCGGCAGTTCTGGGAATAATGTTATTAAGTATTTAATAGAAGTGTCGATTCACACTCGGAGGAATGAAATATTAACATTTTAGACACAAGACAAGACGCGGTAATTCGATGAAAACTAGGGGTCGGTATTGGGAGCTCCCTCTCTGCTATGCAGGAAAAAGCGTGAAACTACTTATTTTTAACTTACTAGCACAGGTCTTCTGTTGTACTTGAATATCCACTAAATCTGCCATGAGACGCACTAAATGCTGCATGAGAGATGTGGCTGCCTTGTCTTCTTTGTTTTCTTCACGAACTAAAGAATAAAATGATTATTTTATAGGCTTATAGTATTTTATAGGCGGAAAAATCCCATGGCATCCAGACGTTGAGGTAAGTATACAAAGGGCGGCGTGAAGTCCCTCTCTTAACAAGGAATATTTTTTTTCCGTGTGATCCCGGCTTAGAATAGGATACCTAGGATACTTAGGAACGTGTGGTAGAGTCACGTCGCCAGTAATGGTAACACGCATGGGCAGACTCCACCGGATTAATACCACTCCCGGCATTTAAAACCGGCGTGAAGTAGTGGCTCTTGCCACTGCGTTTCGCATTAGGTAATGTCATGCCCCGGTGCCCTACATCTCCACCTAAAAGGCCGGCAACGCACCTGCAGCTCCTCTGGTGTTGCATGGGGTCGTGGGCGACGGTGGTCACTTACCATCAGGTGACCCGAACGCTCGTTTGCCTTGTCCTCTCCCATAAAAAAATAAAAAAATAATGTCGAATATTAAAAAGAGTTTAAGGATCGAAGTGTCTTAACATTAGATTCCGTCTGCCAATCCTACTATAAGCGAGATATAGCGTGAAGCTTAAAATACAATTTACTGTTAAGTAGGAAAAAAAAACTATTTCTATTGTTTACATATCTATGTATTTACATAATGGAATGTTACTTATTACCACCAATATGCTTTGGATTCTCAATGTCTCTTGCCGCCTTTTGACAAATTTTCTTCATGTTAGCAGTTAGTTTTTCAAATGTTTTCTTTATATCATTGTTTTCATTCTGCAAAATTGCTATTTAATTTATTTATATTTTTTTAGTTTCATCGCAGAAGCACCAGAAGCATCCCGTTTCCCAACGCTACGCTTTGTCATTTTATTGTTACTTGAGTGAAACTTTCCTCCCCGAGTAGGAATCGAACTCAGAATGCGTTAACAGGCCTCTAGATTTTAATTCTAGGTGAAAATATTTATAAATAATTTTTTATTTGCTAAAGTTAAAAAAATATATTTACATCATCAGATTGTCTGACCGGTCGTTTCTTTGTAACACAAGTCGTCGTAGTTTTATCCAATTTTTGTTCTTTTTTCTTCTTTTTGAATCTATCTTTTATCTTATGGATATTCTTATTCACCCAATCTTTAGATTTTTGTACCGCGTTTTTGTTTACACAGTGTTTACTTCTGACACCGTCTAAATAATCAATCCGAACACCATATTCATCATTATCGTATAAATCATTCCAAAAAACATTTTCAGGACTCCTTTTTACAATAATTTTATTTGTAACATTTGTTTTTTCTTTTGAAAATTCTTTGGAAGCATTTTCCATATCTTTTGCTATAATCAATGCAACAGGTACTGTATCGTCTAAGTCTAAAAAAATATTTTTATATTATTTTATTTCTTCTTTTCTATAATTTCATCTCCTATCCTGCTTTATATAGAATATAACGTAAAGTTAGCTTTACGTCAAAAGTAAAAAGGCTAAAATTAAGTTTAAAAATTACCTGTATTTATATTTCTTTCTTTAACACTGTTATTATTTATTCTATTTAATTCGAAATCTTCCTTCAATTTAGAATTATCTTCTGTTGACATTAACACTCTTGATTTACGATTATCATTATCAATATTAAATGAAGAATTTGTCATATCTTTTAAAGTGCGGTTGTTAATGCCATTAATGTTTGGTCTAAAAAATAGATAATATATTTTTAGCTAAATACGTTTTCCGGCTTTTTTTCTTCAGATTCATAAACAGAGAATGCTAAGAGAACCTGGTATTGAGACATTCTATTTTGCACTTTCTGTATAATTCAGCGTGTTGTCTGGTTAACTGTAACGCTGCGTTTTATTAAAGCGGCAAGAAACGTACCAGACGACAATCGCTTGAAATTTGGTCAGCAGGTTCTTTTGGGAGTTCTTATGGAATCATTAAGAGATGATTTCTCCAAATTACTACGAGAACGGGACAAGACTGGGTTTTATGTTTTATAATTGACGCGAACAGAGTTGCATTGCAGTTGCGGGCACAAATTTTTTCTTAGGTTCACCCTGTATCCCGCACATAGCAGGGTAGAGATCTAGTGTAATTACACTCTGTTCCCCCACTTTCCGCCGAAATCTGAAGGCATTGTTTGTTGAGTGGTGGAACTTAGCACCGCGCACTGCATCGACACCAGAGCGAAGAAATACAAATAAGTATTAATAAATATTTCGATTCTACTATTACACCCCCTCTGCGCCATGAATTTATTTGTATATCTGTATGTAAATAAACTTTCTATATATGTATACATTAGTTACTAGTGGAGATAGAAAAACAACACTTACTTTATATGATTTATACTTATAAAAAGCTTTTTAAAAGTTTCCAAATTCTTTCCAAAATAATAACTCATACTCTTAAACCAATTAGATATTATCGACAAAATATGACTTAATATAGATTTAGAGGTATCCTTAGAATTTTTTATAGATTTGGAGGTATTCTTAGAACCTTTTTTCTCAACTCCATTAAAATCAAAAAACATAAGTGATCTTGAACCAGATTTTACTCTTAAATTGTTCATAATGGGCTTTTCAGAAGTAATTCCATCAGGGGAAGTATCAAAATTGTTTATAGAAGTAGCCTTTTCATAATCGTGGCTCAATTGGAATGTGTTTGGGTTTTCTGACGGATTGTTCAATATTTTTATGTGCTTCTCAATCCCTTTGGCATGGGTGTTATGTTCCGTTGGTACGTTACCTGGTTTAAATTCAATTTTCATGGCATCGTTCATAAAACCTATGAGTAAATATAGAAGTATAAAATCCATGATATATACGAGTATGTGCTCTTAAATATATATATTTCTTTTTACCTAAACTACGAGTATGAAATTCTCAATGAGTTATTGCTAAAAACATAATAAATAAATATGTAGAAAATGAATCTAGTGTTAAGACAATCCATTCTCAACCGTTTGCTCGAAACCAAAACTCAACGCTGCACTTTGTAATGGTACTATAAGGAGGAAATGAATATATTATTTCTTCTGAGTGATAATCAAAACCACAATAGTTGCGTTTACAATCAAACGCTATCCTTAGAATTAAATAACTTTAAAAATTTTAACAAAACCTCCATCAAGTTTCCTAAAAAATCGATTGACAAGATTCTGTTTGTCAAAAGGCAATTTTAATTTAAGATCTTCTTGCTCTTTGGTTATAAATTTATTATTTACATTATTATTGCTATCACTTTTGCCATAAACAACACCATAATCACTGTATGCTTGTGCCATTTTAACCATTTTATTATATTTATTATCTATATAATCCTCAATATACTCTGTATCACTTATATCTTCTTCTTCTTTTTCTTTTTCTATTTTAATATCTTTTGTGTTTAATGGTATCTGGACGTCTAAATTTTGTATGGCCGCTTGTTTGATAATAGCGTTCAGTTCGTCTGATTTTAAGGACGTTGGTCTCTTCCAATTAAAGCTTTTTAATTCATTCAATTGTTGTTTCTGAATTGCAGATAAAATATTACATAAAATATCACACGTTGCTGGGTAGGCAGAGGGAACATAGTGTTAAAACCCTGCTTGCCGGAAAAAAAATTCGAGGCATTGCGTGTTAAGTGGCAGAACTCAACGCCGGGTTTTTGAGTCAGAGCGATGTAATAAAAATATTAATTAGTAAGCGTACACTCCCCCGAGTGGGGATTGAACCCATAACCGTGGCGTTAAAGTCATACTCTTGCGCTCTTGCGCCTCGACGGCGGAAAAGAAAAAGTTCTTCCCGCACGGGTTTTCCTTAGCGGAATAGCCAGAGAGAACGGAGTGCCGAGCACTACCGTCTCTACATACCTCTTTCGCTTCAAATATACTAGTAGGTTATAGTAAAAATAAATAAGTATCTAACACCATGTCTTTTCATTCTTTCCATTTCTCTATCCATATCATCACGGTCTTGATGATCGTCATTAAGAATTTCTTTGAGATCTTCATAATTAAATTCATCTTTGTTTTCCTCTACTTGCATCAGTTTACGTTGCCCAGGTATAAAGATTCGAACATTAGCTTCTTTATATTCGGGGGTACTAGGAGTATATTTTTTTATATTAGATAAAAAAATAATGTGAATGGAAACTGATAAGGTTTCTTATTTTTTCTACTTATTTAATTGCCTTAACTTTAGTACCTGTCACGTTTAATAATTTTCCACCAACATGATGCAGCATAACGTTTAAACATAATTAGAAAAAATTGCTTAATTTAAGAATGATTTCGCTTTGTTTGCACTTTGATTTGTTGAGTACCCAAACCCGACCATTGTTATAAAAGGCGAAAACAATTGAGAAGCCAAATTATAAATAACAAAGAAGGCACTACTTTTCGCTACTCACATATTAGCATATTAACAGAAACTCAAGGACTCACGTAAATGTAATATTTGAAATTTCATCATAATATGTCGACATCGATAGAATTTTTTTTATATCATAATCTAAAATGTTTATAGGATTCGTTACTTTGTCTATTGAGGTTTTTTCTTTATTATCATCGTATATTTTATAATTTGTAATAACAAAACCATCTTTTGCTCCTTCCACTTTTGTCTCACCCTCTCTACTACTCTTGGAAGTGATAAGCATGTTTTTGTTTGTTGTAGTAACAATTGGTTTTTGTTTGTTCATCATGTCCATTAAATTTTGTTTCATTTCGTAAAATGATTGCTGTAATTTATTTTCATAGGCTTTCACTTCGTGTGTGTTGAAATTTTTCCATAACTTTTCTTTATAAGGCTCATATTGTACCATGATTTTTTCATTCTTAACAACAATGCCGGTTACATTGTTGTTGCTTGGTGATCTTTTACTTTTATTTGTTTTTGTGCTATTTTGAGCTTTATTTGAAATGTTTGTAATGTTATTTTTATTATTGCTATTATTTATCGCTTTATTAAATTTCAGTTTCCTTCTCAACGATCGTTTAAATCTGTCTGCGAAAGTTTTATCGTTTTGATAATAATTATTATTGACAGCTTCCTTTAGTCTTCTGATCTGAGCGTCCGTCTGAATGAGTTGTTTGTAAAAATCTAAAAAAAAGGCAAAATAATAAAAATACAGTTTTTTTCCGCATAATAATTCCGAATAAATTTAAAAATAGAATCAAAAAATAAAAAGGGCAGTTTCCAAGAGTTGTGGGCTTAGATTCCACCAACTCAGAGAATGTCCCCTCTCATTAAAAAAAAAATGAAATTAAACATTTTCATTATTATATTTTATTATTGTTTAATTTAGATTATTTTATTTATTTTTAGATTATTTGTAGCCAATAAGTTCCACCGTTCAACATGTACTTTATTGAATTAGGGAAAGTAGAGAATAGGGAATGAGTTAGAGTCTGACACTAATTTTTATCTGCTTACTCTGCCAGGTGCAAAGTGTGAAACTTAAAATATTTATACTTAAAATGTTTATACTATATTTATGGGATACTAGCGCACAGTAGAATTCCACTATTACACATACAAACGTTAAGAGACGGTCATGAGGAAACCAGCGTGAAACTGTAAACGCGACGGTCGTAGGCTCGATACCGACTCGGTGAAATAACATTAAATATTTTCTATTAATATTTAATATTCTCTCTCTCTAACTATATATTGTTCGCTGTGATAGCGAAACAAATAGGAAGTGCGGTGTTGAGTTCCGTCACTAAATTCAATGTTTCAAGAATTCGAAAAACAAATAAAAATCAGCTTCACGCTGTATCTCGCACAGAGCAGGTTAGTCAGAGGGAACCTAATGTTAAGACATTCCGGTGCCTACTTTCTGCCAAATTCTGAAGGCATTGGGTGTTTAGTGGTAGAAGTAAACCTCGACACCAGAGCGAAGAAATGCAAATATAAATGTATATAAATATTTCATTTCCTCGAGGGGGAATCGAACCCATAACCGTCGCGTTACAGTCACACCCTTGTGCCGCTGCGCCATGATGGCCTCTCAGTTCCCAGGCTCCCTCTGTTTATCCTGTTATATATGGAATCTAAAGTGACACTAAAAACAAATATTTAAATAGCATCAATATATTTTTTTACCCCGAAGTCTCTCACTACTTTGACCTTCAACAATCTTATCACTGTCCAACACATTGGCTAGGTCTCCGCTTATTCCGCTCTCCATGACGTCCAAGATGTTCTAAAAATAGAAAAAGCAAAATTAATATAAAAAACAGTTTGCTTGTTTATGGAGGCTGTGGGGTGTGTGACCTCCTCCGCATGAGAATGCGAATTAAGCCATACGTAGAAAAGAATTTAATTTAAATAATATATTTAAATCGACCCCATAACCACTGCGTGTATTATACTGAGGCGCTATTCTACACATGATGGTTTCTACGTTCGTAATAATTACGCGTGCACATGTACCTTAATTGCTTGCATTTCCTCTACGTACACAAAATGTAGAAAACCAAGTCGCAATAATTATTTCCAGTATTTTTTTGTAATCAATCTTTCTCTCCAAAGCATTTGCAGCATTTGCAGGGGTTTTCATTGAATGGCGGTACTTAAATGTCTCCGAGATATGGCAGTGCGGGGGGAGGGCGGTAGGCTAGGGGGGAGTGGACGGAGTGTTTTAACACTATGTTGCTTCCGCTTACCCTAAGGATATAAGCATGACGGGAAACAGCGTGAAGCCATAAAAAAAAGTGGTAAATAACATAACAAATGAGGCTGTAAAATTAAAACATAATTTAAAAGTAAATAGCTGCATAACTCGCGTCTGAACGCACCTGGATACTTTTAAATAAACGTCGGACATATTTATTGTGAAGGGTTAATATAGAAAATGCGAGGGTCTTTAAGAGTTCGTGTTGGTATATTGTAAAGGAGTTAGCGGGATTAGCAATATTTTTTTAAATTTTATTTTTAAATATAATATAAAACAATATTTTTATTTAAAAATCGTTTCTTATTTTATCCCACATGTGTTCGTTCCTCACGCGTCTATCTACACGTGTATCATTCTACAGCGATATATCGGATAGATTTTTTTACCATTTCATTTTTTGTTCTCCTTAAAGTAAATAATATTTGAATCATGACACGATATCAGTATTCTGCGTATAAAACTTAGAAAGGGGGGTCCCTAATTATATATTATTTTAATTACCAAAGAGTTATTCTTTTATATGATAAAATTAATCTCAAACGCTATCTCCTATGCCTTATGACAATATCCTCATCGCCCTATTAGACTGGGATATTTATGTAATTTCAACTTTCTCAGTTAAGTCACCTGTTTACGTATCTCGCTAAGTGGTCAGTGAATTACTGGTTGATGGTAGCCAGTTCAATTAAAAGCTCATTGAGTTGGAGTTAATTAGAGAACTTTTTTTGTATATTTGACTTTTTATGAAAAAAATAAAAGTAATAACACTCCGTCTTACAGTGTCCTAGGATATTCGAACTTTTTGTGTTGTGACACAATAGTTCCTATATTTCTAAGATTTCAGAGAAGAAGATACTTTCCTTACTTGTTATTTACTCCATTAGATGTGAAATTTAGAAAAAGCCTATCTTCAAAATAACAAGATTCTGATAAATCTGAAGTCCAGGTCTATCCAATTTATATAAAGTTTATCTCTGGGCATGTCAATCGCTTTACAATTATATATACTCGTATCGTGTGACTTATAAGGCAGGTGAAGCGAATAACGTGATGTAATATAGCTTTATACTTCCACGATAAATGGACTATCCATCCAAAAAAAAATTATTGAATGCAAACCTGTAGCTTCTGAGGTTCAACTAAACAAAATCCTCAGCCATATATAACCAGCTAAGAGAAAGAGAACTTAAATATAACTATTTAATAAATAATAAATTGATCTCATTAATACGTCAAATACAATGTCAAACATTAATATGAAAATTGATATTTGAAAGGCAGTGGGTTCAATTCCATAGTAATAAATTAGCTACAACTGTAGTATTGAACTAAATATGTACAATGTTGCATAATGAAGTTAGAGGAATTTAAGGGCAAGTTGATTTAGTTTTATATTATATTTTTTAGTTTAACGCCGCTGAGCTACTACGCTCAGCAGGGTAGGAAGAGGGAGTATAGAGTTAGGACAATCTGTTCTCCACTCTCTGCTGCATTCTTGAGACATTTCGGAACTCAACACTGCGTTTTGTCTCATTACCACATTACCTCCGAGTGGGAATCAAACCCATAACCATCAGTTCTCTATACGACGGTATAAAATTTTATTGCAATAATTATAAGTTAATTCATAAAAGTAACTGCCCTTAACAATTTTCAAATTAAGCCATCATTACTAACATGTGACGTACGCAACCATTAAATCATCGCGTCTCGCTCACACACTTCAGGCTAGAGAGAAATAGCAACATAGCATTTAAATGTATGTTGTTTATGGTTTTTGGATAAATTTTAATTTGATTGTTGTTTCAGAGTTTGTAAGAAAATTTGCAAAGTGAACATTTTAACCTTCAGGACTACTAGTCATATATATTATCCCGGAATGAGTTACTTTCCATCTGGATTCGAAACAGTACCTGTTGAGGTGGTGAATGGTGGCGCCGGATTTTTGTTTTGTTTAGAGCAGAAAATTGAAAATAATGCAATACAATGAGTGGGGATCGAACCTACAACCCTCGTGTTTACAATGAGACGCTGTGCCATCGCACTACAAGGCCTCCAAGAGATGGATTTAAATAAATATTTGTTAACGAAGATGATTTTGCATAGCCATAGAAGGTTGAGTGGAGAGAACCGAATGTTAAGACACTCCTTTCATCATTCTCCGCCCAATTTTTGAGACATTGCGTTTTGATTGGCGGAACGCCGCACTATGTCTTGTCAAGAGAGTTAAATGAAAATATATGTACACTGAAAACCTACGTCGCTACTAATTTACAGGACGTTTGATTGAAACGATTCTATTTAAGTAATTAATCCCGACACGAATCGCAATTTCGGAACAGTTGTTGAATGCATAAATATACACGTGTTTATGGTGTAGAGGGATAGATAGACAGACAGATGTGAATGATTTTATTTTATAGTTATAAACCTTTCTTGATGACTTCGCACGCGTTTGATGTCTGTGAATGACTGTTTATCAGCAAAAATAAGTGAAATGATTGACCATTCCCACATGGAGAAAAAGAATTATTATCATTTCCTCGTTCTGGTAGTGTATGGGGTAGGTTCGGGAGAACAGAGGGTCTTAACACTAAGTCTCTACTCTCACTTTCACTCTGCTACATATTGAAAAAAAAAATGAAGTATTTTATAAGTGGTGTATACGCGCCCTTACTGAGATAGTAACTAGAAAGTAGCAGGTGGTTAATGGATGCACAGTGTAATTACTAATTAATTTATGGCCCAGATATAGATTATACCTAAAAATTGTAAATACAGAGTTACGTACTTGTTTTTATTATTTTCTACCCATTGCGTCCCAGTAATTCAATATTGAAAAACATGCGTTTTCTCTGCACCACCCGTTATAAACTATATTTATTTTAAATATAAACATCTTTATATGTACGTGGTACAGCGGCACAATGTTTAATACACAATGTCTCAAAAATTTTGCGGAAGTTAAGGAACATGGAGTCCTAATACTTCCCTCTGCCCACTACATGCGGGGGTGCAGCGTGAATCTAAAACAAAAAAAGAAGAAAATTCTACCTATCTAGGTAAGTTTAATTTAACATTTTAGTTATTTATTTTTATCTCAACAGTAAAAAAACATTTATAGTCATTTAAAAATGTATTCAGCTATCTCAAAAGTGCATCATAAGTTAGCGTCTGGTACAATAATACCAGTACTTTAATGTACCAACGTCTGTAGGAAGGTACATATTTTTGTAGTCTTCATTATTATATAGTCTAGGGGGCTGAATGCTTTTGTAGTGTTTTAAATAATTTTTCATTTTACGCTTTTTTTTTGTTGCATATTGAGGAGAACATGGAGATAATTTGGTTTAAGAAAAAACTTAGAATGAAATTCACAAATCATAAATACAGAAAAAATCAGATTGAGTTCTGCCACTCAACACGCAATGCCTCCAGAATTGGCAACATTTTAAATTCCTTATTATAGTGAAAAAATGAATGTAATTCAAACAAAATGATCACCTCCAGTAAGAATTGAACCTACAAATATCATGTCTACATTATCAATCAGCCGCGATGGCAATTCAGATACACCATTAAGATTAAATATATCAATTGTTTTAATTCTTAATACGTAGCCCCATCATCCTTTCAATGTCATATAGCCATCACTGCCTTTTAAGGTTCTATGGATAAGAAAAAATTGCAGTGTGAGAACAGTTCATGCTTTAAATATTCCGTATATTTTTAGTAGCGAATGTAAAATACTTATGTAATGGTAGCAAGTTCAAATTACGCTTATGAAAAATACTTATATACTTATATATACGTGTATTTGTCTGTTGTGATTTGATCTAATAAAAAGCAATGTCAAGTTATATCATTTAACAAAAAATATATTTTCTTTTTTTATTTAAATTCCTACAGTATCTCGCCTATTGCAGGGTATTCAGAGAGAACCTATTGCCAAGACACTTCTTTCTAAAATAATTACAAAGAATCATAGTGACATATCACTGGATTTCCTCTATTTCCTCGGTTGGTCGGTAGCGGCTGTTTGTAGTAAAAAGTACCGTAGGCGGGTAAAATCGGGAACATCTTTCGTAATAACGACGCAGCGCGCACGAGATTGTGTTTTCCGTTTTCACTAGTCAATGTTTGTATGAATGAGTGACTGTATGGAATTAGCGAATGTATGAAGGATGTATTTAGAAACGCATCCACATGCGGAACACCAAAAATAAACAATGATACATATATTATCAACCAGCCCCTACACCACAATAAGAAGGTAGGCAAGTCTGTAAGAGTGAAATGAATAGACTATTTTTTATGGACCGTCGAATCTTTTGTTGGTGCCAGCAATATTTTTATTTAAAAAAATATTTCAATAGAGATATTTATATTACAAATTGAAGGTTCTGTTCAGAGTTGACCTTTCACTGTACTCCAGACTGTATTGTGGTAGGGAAAGTGAGGGAGCGAGCCGTGGCACAGTGGCTGATTGTCAACGCGATTGTTGCGGATTCAATGCCCCTTCGAGGGAGTTAGTCATTTTCTGTTCACCATTCTGATAGTCTGATAAAGAGTAGCGATGATGCGTTTGCACTCAACACGCGATGTCTCGAGGAATTCGGAAGCGTAATGTCTTAAGTGAGCGGAATGTTAAGACATGTCTTAACAGGTTCCGTCTACATTGTTATATCGTGAATCTAAAAATAACAATATACTTATTGTTCTTTTTTAGTTTTACGTATTATATATTTCACTATATGGGCGGAGAACCTTATACCACAATGGGCAGTATAACACCACAATTTACCTTGTTAAGAAATAATTAATTATAAATTCATATAAAAAAAAATTCAAACCTACAACTATTAATTTAACCATTTGAACTGTCGAAAGATGATCTTTAAATTTATATCTAATATACCTAAACGTATACCTAAGCATGGTACTTGAGACGACGTGGCCTATCGGCACATCATGTGACGGTTGTGGGTTCTATTCTACTCAGGGGAATTAATTATTTTTATTTCGTAGCTCTGGTAGGCAAAGACAAAGCATGGCATTAAGTACTGTCACTCAATACGCAGTATCTCAAATCTTTCTGTCTTGAAAGGAACCCGCAAAACGGAGAATCTTGACCCTAGATTTTCACTGGATATGCGGGATAAAGGGTAAAAAATAAAAAACTTAAACTAACCATAAAAAAATCTTTATCCCGGATAATCATACATTTCCCGCAGGACAGTCGTTAAAAGTTATTACGAGAGTTCTAACAATATTGAATTTAGAGTAAAAGAAAGTTATCTTCATAATAAAATTATAATATGATGTTCTATACATGGCTGTCGTGGCATAGTGAGAGAGTGTCTGACTGTAAACGAGAGTTGGGGGTTCGATTCTGTTTGGGGATATAGTTATTAACTCGATCTCTCTTGGGACTCTATCCCGCATAGCGGGGAGATCAGTTTTTTTAATAAATAGAACCTCACATTAAGATAACCTATTTGATCTATCTTGCAGCCTGTATGTATTTTATTTTAGCTTCACGCTTCCTGCACGTAGCAGGGCCGGCAGAGAGAGAGAGAGAGAGAGCCTAAGAACTTAATGTGAAGGCATTCCATTCCCATTAAAGCACTTCCGTTCCCCGTTTTATACCGAATTGAATTATATACATTTTAAACCGAGAAATAAAAAAAATATTTAATTATTTCATACTCTCATAAAAGCGCCGTATATAAGTATAATTCATTACTCATATATTACATAACCAAATGCCCAATACGATTTCATAGACAACATGCGCAGCTTCAAATCCGTGCATTACTTCATTTTTTTAATAAAAACTTCCACCCCAGCTCACAGTAACCAACCCTAGGCAGTATTTTAATCTACACGGCGCCCGCGGCCCGCATTGTCGCGGCCGTGGACGGTGGTCTTTTTGTAGTCTTTGTGTTATTAAAGGCAACGCGACGCTCTCCAATCAAGAGAGTACCTATGGAAACTAATAACTGGATAGTTTTACGTGAATAAGGGATGGAAAGGGGTGGAATATCATCTTGCTGCTATGGGACTGTCTAATTATAAACGTCGTGGTCGTGGGTTCAATCGAAGCTTCGTATATATTTTTTTGTTTTTTTCTTAGCTTCACGCTGTATCTCGCACAGAGCAGGTTAGGCAGGTTAGGCATCTCGTTGTCCGGAGTGCTGTTCCCAATTTTCCGCCGAAATCTGGAGGTATTGTGTGTTAAGTGGCGAAGCTCAACTCAAATGTTATGAGAGGTCCTCGCTGTTTACTTTCCTTCATGCACGAGACTTCATTAACATTATAATAATTCCTATAAGACTACTATAACACAAGGGAAATACATATGTTTCAAAACTATTTCAAGTCGTCTCAAACAAAATAAAAAAAACTCTTCCCACCTTGTTCTAAAATAACCATTCTCCACTTTCCTACAAGAAACGATAATTTAAATAGTTTATATTATTACAAGTGGCCCAAACCAGCTTCAATTAATTATAGCATAGAATTACCCCGACTGACAATGAACCTAAGACCACCACGTTCGCAGTGAACGTTATTCCACTGCGGCACTATATCATCATTTTCAATACAAATACACAGCGGATTCGCTTTGTAATGGATTTTCTTCTACAATCTGTCACCTTACGCCGCGAGACCTATAAAGTATACGGGGTATAAATCACTTTCAATTCGCATTCCAGTGAGAGGGCGATGCCATAGCTATACGTGAGCTAGTCGGTTAAAAATTGTGACTATACTAATGTGCTAGTACAGTACTGCCTGAATTAAATTCAACATTTATAAATGCAGGTGACTGTAAAAGTGACTGATTCTGGGTTCATTCCCACTCGAGGAAATGTAATATTTATTTAAATGTCGCCAGAATTCGACTTTAAGTCTAAAACGGACCGTCTTAACACTACATTCCCTGCTTCGTGCGGGATACAGCGTGAATATTTAAACTAAAATACAAGATTAGACATGACATTGTTAAATAATTTATCGATAATCAATGTGTTTATCAATTATATGTATATTCTAGTTTGGTTTAATATAATGCAGTGTTGAGATCCGCGATTTAAAAAGCAAAAAAGTTTATTTTAATTCATAAATAAAAAAAATGATGATGATGTTATGGTAGTCCTAGAAATACATAATGTAAGAAAAATTAAAATAAAATTCCATCTTTGAAAGTAAAATAATAGTTTAAAATAAAATTCTAAATTGGAGTAGGAAAACGAAGTCACTCACACACACAAGAAAAGCTTGTTTAGTCATATTCACGGTGAATTCGAGACATTGTGTGCTTAGTGGTGGAATTAATTGGTTTAGTTAAACCAATTAATTAATTAATTAATACATTATGAAATATATTAAATCTTTTCAATCGCTACAATAGGAACACAATCCCAACTTCATCGTATTGAAAAACGTACTGTAGCTAAGTGAGAGTTTAGTGGGACTTGCGGGAGAAAAACCGTTATCGATGTAATTATTATATATGTTCCGTATATGAAAATAATAAAAATTATACTTATTTTACATATAAGTTGTCACCCTCAATTACTTTAGAAAAATGGAAAGAAAGTTCTTGTATTATTTTCGAATACTCCTCTCTTTTTTCCCCAACATCCCCTAACCTACCTTCATACCAAATTTCAACTTACTCAGCTCAGTAGTTTGGCCTGTGCGTCTGTCAATCACTTACATACACGTTACATACATTATAATATATAAAAGAAAAACCAAATATTCCGTACTAATGTGGCAACCAGTGTCGTAACTCTCAAGGGAACTCTAAAAAAGGAGTTCCTTCATATAACAAATCACACAAAGTCGGGTGAGTTTACAAGCTAAGACTTTGTATGATTTGTTACTGTTCCATAGGGTATATAGAGTGTTCTAATTTATTATTTGCGAGGGACAGTATCTGACTGCACTTGTTAAAATATTATTATTATATTACTTTCTTAGTTTAAGAAATGGTGACGTTTCGTTCTCACATCCAATACACAATTACATATTTTTTAAATTATATATTACTGAGTATATATTATTGAGTGTTTAACACTAGGTTTTGTTCTACGAAGCTGAGGGAAAGAAAATATTTGGCTTATATAAAAAGAATCTAATTCAAAAGACCGTCGTGGTGCAATAGGATACTATCTGGCTGAATTGCGACGATTGTAAATTTTTATAGGCTTAAAAATATATAAATTTTAATAATAAATATTCACACAACCTGTATAAAAGCATAGACATTTCAATTGATTCTTGTAACCCCATTGGAACAATATATTAATATTTATAATGCACAGCTACCCCTTAGGCCTGTATTTTAAATTTTACCTAATGGTTTATTTATCTTTGACGGTAGTCGAAGATTCTATTGTCACCTGGGTATGTAATTTACCGCGATGTTCGCGGGTTCAAAATTATTTATAAAATATTAACAAAGCAATATTTATATTATATGTATGACAGTGACATCTACATATATTGTCATCTGTCTGTGAACGTGACCTTGCGCCTTCCGTTTCCATAACCCCGTTCAGATATGATCACTCAAAACGCATTATTGAGAATAGGGCGGTCCGACGAATACGGAGAATATGTGGGATACTGCGTGAATGTAGCTTCACGTTGTATCCCGCATACATAGCAGGTAGGCAAAAGTTAATTATGTAAACCTAGTTTTTTTCATTAGGACACTTCCGTTCTCCACTTTCTGCTATCATTGCATGTTGAGTGGCGGAACTTAACGCCGCGCTTTGTTTCGTTACTAGAGCGAGAACTTCAAGTATTAAATATTCCATTCCCCTGAGACGGAATCGAATCCACAACCTTCGCGCAAACTAATCTCTACACATCTTTATACAAATAAATATACGTATATATGTATACAATTACAAAAAAAAACCCACAAACAATAATAACAACAAGCAAAAAGCGAAAAATAAAAAAAAATTAAAAACTTCAAAATTCTACCCCGACTAATACATCAGTGAACAAAGGCCGGTTGTGATGAGAAAAAAAAGGCAACTAAAATTTATACTCTGTAGCGGTCGGTCTGTCTGAAAAAAAATATTCATAACGCTACTTCAGCCGACTTGCGAGAAAGGGGGTAGCGAGTTCTTGGCCAGTCATGGTTATGAATTTAAAACGCAACGAAAGAAAATGGAAAACGGAGTGATTAAATACTTCGTCTGCTTTACAGACGAAGCTGAAAAAACAATCTTTACCTATAAACAATAAGTCAACAGATAAGACAAAGGTGTATATATCTTTACCGACGATAAAGTTATATCCTCCAAAGTGGACGTAATGAGAAGTAACTACTTTGTTCGAAAGAAAAATGCCGTCCCAAAAGGGGTTTTGAATTCGAAAATTTATTACGATTTTTGTTTCCTAGGAGATTTTCCTTTTTTTTTAAGCTTCAGAGGGAAGCTAACGACACTCGGTTCCTTTATTATATACATCGTCTTATCACAAGAGCGAAGATGTGCAAATATTAAATATTTCCGTACCATGAGTGAGAACCGAACCCACAACCTTACGGACGCTGTCGGACTGTCCAACGAAACTCTCAATGCCTAAGTCTCTCCTAAGATTTCTTTATATTTCACAAACTTTTACACGCAGCAACGGCAGTAAATTAAATAAGTAAATAAAATGACATTGAATTATATTCAATGTCAAAAGCACTATAGATCGTTATACAGAGGGTCCTACATTATTAGCAAAAGCTATGGATTGAGCCCGCGCCTCTTGCCAACCGTCCAAGAGGCGCGGATTCAAAATTCAAATTTATAAAAATGTGCTATTTTTCTCTGAAAGTGGAACACACTGTAAAATTGAAGGTATTTTTTTACATTTTTTAAAATTAGAATTCGTCACATTAGAATATGTATGTTGAGCCCAGTATAGGTGCAGGGGCGTGTGACTCTTAACGCGAATGACAGTGGGTTCAATTCTCACTCGAGGAAGTTAAATATTAATTATTTTCATATACTTCGCTCTGGTAGAGAAGCAAAGGGCGGCCGCCTCCAGAATTCGGTGGAGAATGGGGGAAAGAAGTGTCATAATGGGAACGGAGTGTTTTAAAAGTAGATGCCTCCTATGTGCGGGTTACGGCGTGCCGCTAATGAATTAATAATTGCTATTTATCACTTACCGATCTTTTTACTGCATCGCCTACGTATTCTGAAAAGAATATATATAATATATTTCAAACTTTTATTTAAATGCTGTTGTTGTACTGTGTATAGTTTTTAGGGTTCCATAATACAATAAAACGGAACTAGTATTAGATAAATTAGCTGTTGGTGTGTCTGTCGAGACCTTATTTCTTGAGTATACGTAGGGATATCAAGGTGAATTAAAGTTCAAATGTTCAGATTAGCGGTTCTTTGTGGGATGGAGAAATATCACAATTCAAAGCTTATACAATCAAAATATAGAGCACATTTGAACAAGATGCAGCGTAATTTTAAATTACACAAAATTAGAGTATTTTCTGTTTGCGTAAAACCATTAAATTTGACAAAAAAAAAATAACTTACAATACAAATAAAGGAAAAATATCTAAAAATTTAGATAAATTATAGGTATATTATCACTAAATAAAACCAGTATATTTTTTTTTTCATACGAAATAAGTAATAAATAAGTAAATATACTTCCAGTTGACATACAAATCATGAAATAAATACAGAAACTTCGGCTTCACTCCTCACCGATATTTTATGTCTAATTTACTTACCTGATGGTAGATCGTTGTAATTCAAACTTGTTACCCCACTGTCCCATTTATTTCTGCAATAAAAACAAAAAATGTTTAACCTTTTTCGATTCAACTTTTGAATCGTCAATGTGTGGAGTCTACACTTGTAGACAATATTTTGAGAATTATTTACTACCTTTCAGTATACATTGGATATCCATAACTCTCCGTAAGCTGTCTCTTCTCTTTTATCTGGACACTGTGTTCACCGCAACTCGAGTCTGGTATCTTGAAGACCATAATAAATATCACAACAACCGAAATAGAGAATAGAAGGAGTAGACAAATGATGCAAGTGTATTCAGAAGTAATTATCTTCTTTAACCTGAAATGTATGAAAAAGTCTGTGTAGTCTATACCTATAATAAAATTGTTACTGATCGCTGTCTATATATGGAAGATATATGAGAAAGTCTATTATTGGGTGGTATATATGAATATAACGGAACCATCAACAATGTTTTTTTTATATATTTGTCTGTTAGTGTACGCAAAACTCAGAAATAACTTAATCGATTCAAGTGCTGTTTACTTTATTTCTCTCTCACGTTGCAAACCTTTTCTGCCTCGACGAAAGCAAAATCAAAATATCTGTTATATAAGCACGTTCAGTGTTCAGTGTAGTGACCTGAGCGTTTGGACGGCTACCAAGAGGCACGGGCTCGATTCCCGTTACGTTCAGATATATAATTCTTCTAATTTATTTTATAGACTAATATAATATATATATTTATATATATAATAAAAAAAACTCACGCGCAAGATACACACGAGTAGGTGTCATCAGTTTTCTTTTTCTTTGGACTTTCTCCCTGTTATTTGTATAATTGATGAAAATCTGCTAGATTGTACTAGAGTATAAGTAAGAATGTAACCCAATTTTCGAGACATTGTATGTTGAGCGGCGGCAGCTCAACGCCGTATTCTGTCTTGCTATAATAGCGAGAAATTAAAAATAATGTATGCCACGGGGTTACATAAATATACAGAGCAGCATATACAGAGAATACCTCCTTGCATACCTCGTGTTTACTTTTATATCTTATATCGACCAAAATGTAGAAAATTTCGTTTTGAGTGGCGATATACAACACCGCACTTTGAAGTTTGGGTGGAGAGAAGTGGGAAACGGAATGCCGTGACACTAGTTTGCCTCTGCTGTCCTGCAAAGCAATAGAGCGTGAATTTGAAAAAAAAATGATACACAACATACATACCCAAAGCCACCAACTTTCCCTCTTCTCATTTTGATAAGGCTGAAAATATATATTTTTTTTTCTAAATATTATTAAAAATTAAAATAAATAAAATAAAACAAGTCGAATTGCTATTCTTCATTGTGGATAATAAAACAATTTTTAGGTAACGTATAAAAATTAAACCACACGGGACTCGAACACGTTACCGTAGCTTATAAATTAGTTGTAAGTTGTATATGTATCGGCTTAGTCCTCAGAAAGATTGGACAGTTTCAAATAGGCGCGGGTTCAAATCCAGCTGCGTCCAATCTTTTATGTGGTTTCTGATAATTAAAAGCTGTCTATATCACTAGTAAAACTGTGTAAATTGTGTATTCAATATTAAGACGTTTAGTATTAATTTCTTTATTAAACTGCTAATAAAGGTATAAGTTCGCGACCAATGCCCAACACGCAATGATTCCAGAGGCAAAAATATCATGAATGGATTTATACATCATTCTCAATTATTTTTTTTAGCTTCACATTATATCCCCCATTAAGCAGGATAAGTGCAGGGAACCTGGTGTTACGACGCCCCGTTCCCCACTGTTCGCCTAATTTTTATTGGGTGTTGAGAAGCGGAACTTAACGCCCCGTGTATGTCTTGTTACCAGAGCTAGAAAATAAAGATAATTACAGAGATAGAAGACATTTTAAAATATCTATTATTTAAAAAGTTGTAGCTCCATATAAGCTGTAAGGAGCTAATAATTAAGACATTCCTTATTTCATAATCTCCACAGAAAGTAAGTGTTGATTTTACACATATTTTTAATATATTTAAAACACTAACTTTGCCTATATTTCTATCCAACCCATTTCTGTCCTCCTGTATATCTTGTACAGTAATCTTAGTTGGTCTCGCCCTGTATACGTCCGTACTACTCGAATCGTAGGACTTCTATAAAATAAGTAGATAGTTTGAAAGTCTTATAGCATCTATATAGTCTCAAGATAAAGCACGGTGTTGAGTTTCGCTACTCACCACGCAATATCTCTAAAATTATACGGAAAGCGGGCAACGGAGTAATTACATTCCCTCCTCAATCCCTCAGCCGATCTGGTATGTTTGTGATGTAATATAGAGTGAAAGGTTAAAAATACTATGTATTCACACAATGTTTCGAATTCGAGAAGAAAGTGGCGAATTAAGTGTCGCGACACCAGGCAATCTCTGTCTAACCTGCCATATGAGGAATTAGGATGATTAAGTTTTTGGTTAATTATAGACGTAATATCTTTAGAATATTAAAAATATGTAATAAATATAACTTTTTCCAAATATACCAAGGAAACATCTATAGGAATACTATAAAACTGATAAGTTTGTATGACGAGCTAACCTCAGGAACTCAAATTGAAAAATAATTGTGTTTATATTGGAAAGCTATATCACGTTTATTGTTTCCATGTAACCACTGTTCTCGCGGTCAGCATAAACCGAGCGAAGTTACAGGAAAAAGTTGTACACAAAGAAATCATCTGATTGGGAATATTACACAGCCATTGGATTAAGACTAGTCGTGGATTCGATTATCTTCGCGGAAATTAAATACTTGATATTTTAATTTTTTCGCACTGGTAACGAGGCAAAACGGCGGCGTTTAATTCTGCTTCTCAACACGCTATGCATTCAGAATTCGGCAGAAAGTGGGGGAGAAGTATATCAATGTGCGTGATATCTACAGCGTGAAGCTACATACAAAATAGATTCATCCAGACATTCAATACCTTGAAATATATATACTTGAGCAAAACTTGACAAATCTTTTCTGAAACGCACTCAACTAAGTGCACACAGATAGATAGAGAATACAGACAGGATGCGTTTCATCCTCTATGCAGTTACTATGGAATTGATATTTCAAAGAAGTATTTGGATACATGATTTAAAGAGAATCTTGTTATTTATAATTAACGACTAGAATACTGCTACGAATGATAGCTGTAAGTGTGTATAAAAGTCTCATCTGGAATAGATATTTATCCCATGAATGTAATTATTTTTAAAATATTTTTTATTATTTTTATTAGCGTCACGCTGTATTCCGCATATAGCAAAGTCGATAAAACCTATTGTCACTCGTATTGTCTCTCGTATTCTCAAGGCAAGACATTTTGAGTGGTAGACTTGACGCCGGACTCTGCCTCAGTACCAGAAAATATTAAATATGTTACTACCTCGTGTGGGCATCGAACCCATAACTGTTACTTTATCACACCTGCGCCATCCAATGACATGGAAACGTTTTAAATTTTTTCTTAATAGGTTACTAACAATTCCAGAGATATAATTCATTATATAAATATCTATTATATTTACTTGATCTGATTTCGAACGCGATTCAGAATATGATTTTCTCCGCTTCTCTTTCTTTTTGTCCTTTAATAGAGTCACTTTTTCTGGGTCACTGAAATTAATACGTTGTACATACAAAATATGAATTGAATATTTTGTATCATAAAATAAAATAAAAAGACAGAGTCATAGTTGCTCGAAAAAAAAAACTCTTTTATAATATTTCCAATACTACCAGAGTTGTTTGGATATGAAATCTCGAAAATAGCTTGAATTCTTACTCAGCATCACGCTGCATCACGCATATGGCAGAGGCCTACCCCTAGAGGGAATCTTGTATTAAGACTGCATTGGGTGCTGCGTAAAGGGACTCAACGCTTTGCCTTTATTACATTTAATTTGCCATAAAAAATATTATGTGATTCCTTAAAAAATCAAAGCTCTTACGCTCTCTCCTTTTGCATTATATCTTTGAAGATTTTTAGCACTGGTGACTGGGTCTCTTTGTCAGATTTTTTATGGCTGAAACGTTAAAAAAATGCTAAATATAATAAATATCTACGAAGTAGACGAAGACTCAATGATATAGCAGTTTATTCTCCCTTTTCAAGATATTGCTCATTATGAACGGGGTTAAACGTCGCATTTTATATAACCAACTTAGGAAAATTACAAAAATATTTGATAAAACCATCATAGACTCTTTATACCTTTCGGCAAAATGGGTTTCTCTTGATTTGGTCGGTAACATACAATTCTTAAGGCTTAAATTAATTATTAATAGGCCGTGGTGGTGTAGCGGCACCGTAACTGATTATAAGAGCGATGTTTGAGGGTATCTTATTAGCTTCACGCAGTACGCTGCACATAGTAGGGTAGACAGAGGGAACATGGGAACCTAATGTTGATACCGATTAAGGCTCATCCGTCCTCCATTTTTTATATAATAGAGAGATTTACCTTTTACGCCCTATTCCCATAATAAACAAATATAAAAAAATGTACACATGACAAAAGTATTCTTTCAATTGACATAGATGACGGACTTCTTAGATGTCAGTGTCAAGAGTCTTCTTTGTAAAAAAAAATCTTTATCTTTGCACCTCTTTTACTATAAAAATTGTTCAAGGTCAAAATTGGACTCGATAACCGAGGGTGCAAAATATTAAATATTTCATTTTCTCGAGTGGAAATCGAACCCCACAAATAATAGCGATGAAAGCTGGTGTCCCTGCGCCACGACTGGTCTCAAGCGGCGCAATTATATGTTTTCATTGTTCCAATTAGGAATCTAACCCACTACCATAAAGTGACTACTTGTCACTCCCACTGCGCCACGACAGCGCAAAATATTTTATATGGCATGTTTTATATATTATATTGCGATTTTATTGCGCTGTAATGTTGCTACCTTACTCTCAATTTCCTAGAGTGATGCTCGTTTTGTTTAGAGATCCGTAGAGTGTAGGAAGTGTAGTTATTTTCAAATTAGCAGGAACTTTTCAATGAAACTTTTTTTTCAAGACGCGACGTCCTAAATATTCCACGGAAAGTGAGTGGGAATGGGGTGTTTTTAAACTAGGTCAGGATACAGCGTCTGTCTTGACACTCGGTTTTCTCCGGCTTTACACTCCGTTTTATTATTTTTTTATTTAATTTAACACTACCCGGAAAATACGATAAGTAAATGAATTAAGATAACAAATAGATTTTTAGCTTTACGCCATTGTAGGCTGTATGGCGTCACGCTTTACCCTGTTACCAGAGCTAGAAAATGAGAATATTTCATTCCTCGCTCGCCGGCAGAGGGCAAATTTGTTTTCTTTAGATTGTATACGGAACACTCTGAGTTATTCAAAGTTCCCACATGTCTATTTTTATTACATTTTATAGTACGTTGTATTTGAAGTACGGCGATACTAAACATATAATAAACTGTTTAACCCAAAACTTGCTCCTTTATTCACCCACCGTTACCACTCAAATTTGTTTTATTGGTGTTGGACACGATATGTTAGGGATGACATTAAAAATTGTACCCAATGTGGTCTTAGGTTCGAGACCACGTATCCAAATGGTGTGGATGATATTTGAATTTGTTAATTTAGTTAATTTTTTTTGTTTATTGTTTTCATTTTTATAAGTTTTTTTGTATTTTCGGTGAGATTTTTCTTTTCTAATATATATGTATTATTAATCTGCAAGTATTTAGAAAGTTACACTCGTAGATACATAATTAGGTTAGATGGCATATTTTTACAAAATCAATGACAAAATCTAATATTTACATATTCTTTGTCGTAGATTTGAAGCTGTGATCCACGATATTAGATATCCACCGATTCAAGCACCACGAACTATATTCTAGACACTCCTCAAAGGTCTTAGGGGTCTTTACGGCCCCCACGAGTATTGCTCGAGTTACGTACGGGCAGAGGGAAATTGTTAGTTTATTTTATTATATTACAGCATTTATATGGTTTTAAGGTATTTTTTTTTATACTAAACTATGTTTCATCAAATAGGACGGTTCTAGGTTCGGAGTTTATATTGGAGATTTTTTAAAATTTTTAAGGGAAAGAATTGAGGCGTACATATACGTTAGTTAACATGGCATGGCGAATCCATGTAAGTTTGACTGGACATATTTCATGTTTTATTTCCTCTATGCGGTACACAACAGAATGACGTTAAGTTTTGCCACTCAACACGCACGTCTTGAGAATTCGGAAATTAGGAATGTAGAAAACGGAGTGTCGTAACACTAGTCTCTGCTTACTCTGAAGATACAGTTGAAGGTAAGAAAATTGAATTAGAGTATAAGTTGTGTGACTGATTGGTTGAAGAGAAGACCAGAAGATCAAGCTCACTGGCATGTCGTTAACGAGAACAAGCAGAGGAATCGTCATTAAGGAAGATGCTGATGATTGTGAGCAAACAGCAGTTGGTTTTTACATTTAACAGATGGTATACATGAGACATTGTCGGGGTCGGACGTAACTTTGACCGCAGGTGTATATTTTCAAAATTCAACCTGACAAACTCTACAGGTTCATGATATGAATATATACTTAAATTGAATTTGAACCTGCTACCCACTGATAAATTACTTGGAGCAACTGAATGATGCGCTTCGCTTACCAAAAAGAAACTTCTCGCGGGAAATTAAAATAATATTAAAAGAAAAAGAAACGAACCACCAACTATCGCATTTATTGTCACATACTTGTGCCGCTGCGTCACGACAATCTCTATAATAGTATAATTATAGAATGACATTGAATTTGAACTCGCTACCCACCGATTAATTACTTCAATTCAAGTGAAATCCATTAATTTTTCGTAAATATTAGACTCGCAATATTTGCGGAGAGCGGCGCGTTGTAGTTACGTATTCTGAATGTAGATGCTGAACTCTGATAAATAAAGGAAGAGGTAAGGTGAAACGTAAACATCGGACAGGGTTGTGTTGCCATGAAAAATATATTATAATATTATTTTGAAGGCGACGGTGGTTGTAGGTTCGATCTCTTCTCGATAGAATAAATTACACGAAATATAAGGGAGCCAATCAGCACAAGCATGCGACTGTAAACGCGACAGTTTGTGTATTACCTTTTTCCTCGGTTTGGTAACGTAACAAAGCGCGGTGTTGTATTCCGTTTTGTCGTTGTCAGAATGTCGATGGAAAATGGAGAAGAGTCATAATACTAGAGTCTCAAGTTCCCTCTGCCCAACTTGCTATGCAATATATTAAAAAAAAGCTAAAAAAAATTATAAAGAGAATTTGACAGAGATAGAAAACAAAATTTTGGCTACTTTACCCCTAATATTATAATGTTGAAGATTTTGAACGCAACAATCTCAAGTACTACTACAGGTTCTGATAGAAAAAATATTTTAGTTTTGTATACTGCATTTACTAAGGAGGCTATATTTAGAACTAAAAGCTCCCTCGTGCATTTATTTAGTCAGAAGGCAGTATTTTCGTTCGATCAGTCAGAAGCTGTTACAGGGCGATCACATCATTACGTTATCTCACAAAACAAAAAATCATAATAATCCAAAGAAAAAAAAAAACAATTTGCCACAATCGCCACCCCTATCAGCTAATATGTGAGTGACAGACGGACGTAAATTACATACGTCGCATGATGCCCCCGGGTGTGGGTTCGATACCCATTTTATTACCGAAGTCAACTATAACTCCGCCAAATTACTGCTTGAGCCATACTTTATATTATAATGTATAAAAATATACAAAAATTACACATAAATAACATCGCGGTACTGTGGAACTGTGTTTCAAGTTACACACGATGTCAGTTCGTTTCCCATCGATTAAAAAACTGGACAAGCGCGAATCGGACTCACGCACCGAGTGTTCCGTACGAAAATTGATGGTCTCCAGCTTTTTCTGAAATTCAGGCTTAGGTTAGCCAAAGCTCTTTCATCTGATACCTCATTTGAACTAGCAACTTTATTACAAAATTCTTAAGGCCATTATTGGTTACGATTGAATGACAAATGTATTGTTTTCAGATTTTTATATAAACTAATACCCCATTTATAAACTAGTACTAGAGTACCCTATTAATTTTGATTCCCTTTATAGTGTCGAAATACGCGTTTAAATACGTGTAATTTTTTTTTACTTTTCAAGGCTATAATATTTTTAATGGCCATATCTTTGTCTAAGTATATTTTTTAATGTTTGTTTAAGACAGATAGACAGACAAAAGAGTGATTTTATAAGGATTCCTTTTTTCCTTAAAAAGTACGAAATTAAAACATTACGAACGTTATTTCAGTTTTACACTTCATCCGTGACGGGGTAGCCAGAGAGAACGGAGTGCTGAACTCTACTGTAGAATATTTATATATTTTCTTCACTTCACTCCGTATCCCGCACGTAGCAGGGACGATGGAGGTAACCTGAGAACCTAGTGTGTGGAGACTTTAGGTATCCGTGTCTACCTTGCTAGAGAAAAAGAGAGAAAGAGTGAGTGAGAGAGATACAGTGTAAAGCTAATAATAACAGCTTCTAACAATGTAATACGACCTTGTAGAAACATATTATGGGAGTATAGATAACTTATATATATTCTATTCCCAATAATATGACAAGATCAGAAGATCCCAGTAATCCTGGTGGGATGACGAAACCTAGTATTCAATTACAGATTCGAAACAAACCAATATTGTGTCACCTTAATTCTACCGTAAAATGTTAACTTAGAGGGGCCATCTAAGTTTGGTCCAAGGCACGTGATAAGAAGATTTTTTTTTAATATTTTGTTTATTTGACGGTATTTGTTAAGCTAAAATTGCTTATTGAGCTTAAACAAATATTTACTGCAACTATGGTTTTAAATACTTTTTTATTGCAGATTGATATCAAAAAAGATTTTTATAGTCTCAGTAAGTAACTTTATAATATAATCTAATGTCTTAATACTAAGCTACTCTCTGTTTAACCTGCAATAGTAGATGTATAAGGGAAAAAAATATTATAATCGCTATTTCTCATAAATTGTAACGATTTCCAATGTATCGATAGGTGACACAAAGTGAGAGAGCGCTGTTTTTACGATTGTGGTTTTTTGTACTGTCGTCTAGTATTGGCGAGGATTGGTCACTAGAGATTTTTCTTTTATTTTGTAAAATGTAATGTATTTGTGTTAGTTAATAAGAATATGTAAAAATTTTGATTATAGAATTTTTATTAAGGATTTCCAGACACATATATTTCTTACAGATTTTTATGATGGTTGAATTGGAATGGACGTTGGTCTACTTCATCATGTATTTATTGATTTTTATAAATGAGAAAGTATAAATTTCAAGTATTGAGAAAAAAAAAACAGAAAATAATGTTAAAAAACGTGAAAAATACACGTTAAAGAATATGTTTCTTTGACTATTGAGAAGAATAAGAACTAGACCAAAACAGCATCGCAAGATTTTCTTATATTTATAGATTTATAGTCAACGTGAAACATTTTAAAAATAACAACAATCAATTCTTTATAGCATTATCCATATTTTTTATATTTAAGTGTTTTTTTTATATAAGTGGTGGGCAGAAATTAACGAGTTTAAATAAATATGCAAACTCTTCTGCTTTTGCAGAAGCTTTTCTTTAGCACTTTTACACTTTCACGCTTTGTCCCTCACAACTGTCAGAGTTCTCATTTCCGGCCAGTTTCCAGCCGCGATAACAATAACATAACTTTAAAAGAAAAACATTCACACACCATTTGATATCAAGCGTATTATACCCAAATGTTCTTATTTGCAGTGAGATCACCCTTTACAGCATCCCACGACGCGAGAGCAACGAAATGTCGACTATAATTTCCATAATTACCCATAAACCTGGCCATACAGAGCTTACTTTACGACTACATACATACGTATATTTATTGATTATTTTTTAGGTTCCCACTGTATTCTACATATAGCAGAATAGGCAGAAGGAACCTAGTTTTAAGACACGCACCGTCCAATTTCCGAGACATTGAGTGTTGACTGACGTAACTTCACGCTTTATCCTGTTACCAGATTTTTTTATCAGTTTAGGGAAATGGAAATAATATCAATGTATTCTATTTTAATAGAAACAGAAGATGGAACTATTGTAATTATTGTAAGCAGTTATCTTGTCCATCTGTTTAAACCAAGCTGAAAATAATATCAAATAATCAGCTTCACGCTAAATCCGGCATATGGCAAGGTAGGCAGAATGAATCTTGGAACTTAGTGTTGAGACACTAAGTTCCTATTACGACACTTCCATTCTCTACTTTTTGCCTCATTACCAAAGCGAGGAAATGAAAATATTAAATTTTTATAAATATAGATGTATACAAAACAATGGACCGCTCCGCGCTTACTATTTATCTATTTATTGATATATAGATAAAATCAATCTATCTTATCTATATATCAATAATAAGATAATCTATATTAATAAGTAAAATCATTCTATCTTAATATTGTCTTGTTCTGTCACTATATTTGATTTATCACTACAACTTTAGAGTACAGTAAATTTTAAAAGTTGTTATTCCAAAGCAATCATGTGCATCTAATCTGATGAAAATAATGAATTTCCCAAAAAAATGATCCGACGTGGAGATAGCTTTAATAATTAACATTTGATTATCTTACAATTCAAAAATAGATAATATTAGTTTAAAATTTTTAATTGAAAACAATTTGGTTCGTCTGATATTTTTATATAGATATAAAGATAAATGAACCACTTATATATATATATATATATATATATATATATGTATGTATGTACGGTAGGTACGCACACTGTCTTCAAATATCTGTCGTTAAGATACAAAGGTCTTAAAAATTACTATCCTAATTTTGATGAAAATCAGACTGTTAGCTAATTTTTAATATACTTGATTCAAATTTAAATATAAATCTTAGTTTTTAAGAATCTGTCAGGAACGCACATGCATTTACTAAATCTGAAAGATTATCAAACTGTAATATTATCCAATTCCAAAAGCATCTCATGTCCTTATCATTCAAGTCCTTATTTAAAGTAGGTACATAAAACAAATAGAAAGAGATCTTTTATTATAATAAGATTGTTTTTAAGCTTGAGTTAAGTTTGAAATAGATGGTTTATTTAGGTCCCGCTAGTCTATTGTATCTACCTGCAGAGCTTGGAAAGTGAAGTACGAAATATCTTGATACTGGGCTCTCTCGTATTTTGCTATATTCGTGAGACGTACGAAGTTAAAATATACAATACAACAGGATAACTGTACGTAGTAAGGCATTTGTTTGTAAAAATATGAATAAATGTTTGTTTTAAAAGCTGAATTTAAAATTATTAATTTAATTAAAATAAAAATTAATAGTAAAATAATTTAGGCCGTCGTGGTGCAGGAGAACAAGCGTGCGAGTGTAAAACGACGTTTGTGGATTCTATTTCCAATCGGAACTCTGCCTAGGTACCAAGATAAAATAGCGGCGTTGAGTTTCGACACTCAACACTCTATGTCTCGAAAAAATCGATGAAACTGTGTGGGAAACGGAATGTCTTACAAATAAGTTCCCTTTGCTATATGCGGCGTGTAATATAGCGTGGAGTTGGAAAAATAGAAAAAATATTAACATAATCAATCTAAAATAAAAAAAGAATATCAACAATACAAACCCATAAAATCTATCTATATTTTAAATAAAAATGATATCATAATCGCATTATGAAACTAAAAATAAGTTTAAATCTCCTATCGTTGTACGAAACCTATCCCCAAACGCAGTCACGCTCTAATTGTGGAGGGACGTCGGATCACTGGACGGTTTTATTCAATATTATAAGAGATATATATTTTCTTCAATCTTTATTAATAGCGTACAAATCTTAGGAATTTAAAAACAAATGTACTGGATAAATATTCAATGATAAATATAGACAATATTTATCGTAGAAGGCTAAAAAACCTATGATAAAATATTGTCTATATTTATCATTTATCATCGTTATCACATTTTTGTGTAAAAATCACGGAAATTATATATTAGATCTTATTGAATAGAATAATCTTGATGTTTTTTTTTATAATATTTAATTTTATAATACTGTCATATTTCGCGTAATGTCGTACAAAAAGCTTCGAGAATTGTTAGAGCTTTTAAATTCCATTTAGCGCAAAGAACGATTGTGGAGCGAATATAAATAATGTGTGTTTGTAAATACGGGCACCGATGACGTGCTTTTTTTCCCAAAAAAATGCACTTTTTCGTAGAAAAATACATTTTTCAGTACGGAAAAATTGGATATGGGCATGGAAAAAAGTATATTTCAGTTTATTCTTAAATTTTATTTTTTATTTATTTATTTATTAGAACAGAAGAAGAAAAGATCCGTTTCTTCACATTACGTGTACTAAGGTTATTTTCAGCATCGTTCACACATTATAATGTTAAAATAATAAATTATACAGTTACTTTTTTTAATCTTGATCTAGAGACTGAGATCCAAGGGCGCCCGGACGTGCGTTATTTTGGCAAAGCTGAAATTTTGGGAATTATTAGTATAATATGTGGGTAGTTAAGACAGTATACGTACTAACTTGAAAGTCGAGCCCTTTCTAAGGTAGCGTCACCTAAAGCTACACGCTCACCTACGTTAAGTTAGAAGCGCTCGTATTATATATGTTTTATCTCGTATATGAATATGTTATACTAAAATGAGGTAGGTCTGGGGGCCCAGGGATCTTGGATTATAGTCTATAATATATTAATTTCTCTCGATGTGTCTGAAATAAAATATAGAGGATGATATTATGTAAATCAGAAAACAAATCGTTACATCTTATTTATATATTCTTATAGATTCATTCATAGAATTAAAACGATTATAATCCACTCCCTCTCATAACAGAAGTAGATCTTAGAGTAGGGTAAACGGTACTATGAAGTGTATTTTAATATAATTTTAAATGCATGAATCGTACTTTAAAATAATATTAAATACTTGAAGTCAGTTGTGGTGCGGCAGCACAATCGTGTAACTATTACAGCGACGGGTTGTGGGTTCGATCCCCTCTCGAGAAATGAAATATTCAGTCATTACGATCAGACCATAAATTAAAATATATATAATATTTTGCATTTTTAAGGCTTATTTTACAGAAAGAACTTATTTAGATATTTATAACTATATTGGAATATATTCGTCTATTCTAAAAGTTAGTACTGGTTGGTTGAACTCTTCCTTTCTTTAACAATATATCTATAAATATTTCAAAATTAATATTTATTTTATACCTTATATATACTAATTCTACCCTACCCCCATGTTAATTTTCTATTTTCTCTACTTTAAGGCCGCCTTTTGACATGCTATCGTGTATCATTCGTGTATCTTGTAGGCGCCTTTAAATTTTTCCTAAGCTAACCTCGATTAATATTCATGTATTCAATGCAAATAATTAGCAAAACATAAAAGATATTATCAACGGCTAAATTATTTGATCTTGATCCGATTATTAAGTAATAAATTTTAATATTAAGACATCTTTTTTATAAAATATAAATATTTTTATCTTTTCATTATAATTTAGATGTGTAGTATGATTGTATGATATTAATATGATTTATAGCGAATCATCGTTTCGGCTGTTAATAATATCGTATTTCTTTCGTTAATAGAAGCATATTAAATGATTTCATAAGTAGTCCTTCCTACCCTACTATTTGTACTATAATGAGATTCCCGTAAACATCTGTCTCGGATTGGATTAAAATGTTATTCCACTCGGTGACACAGCGCCGTCTTGAATCGCAATCGCTTCTTTGTTTACGTTTAAGCTTCATTTTTTTATAAATATTCATAACTTGGGTTGGTAGCTTCATATTATAATTTGGGAGTGAAGACATTTATCCATCAGCATAAGCCGGTGAGCAAAAGGAACCTAGTGTCAAGATACTCCGTTCTCTGCTTTCCGGTTACGCTGATACGACAGTATTCAATCTTTATTTGTTTTTTATTAATTATATTACATATACATTGCTTTCAGACAACATATAGACGTAACCTCCCAGCGGTGAACGCTGAAATTTAACGCTAAACCTCAAAAAGAAAATATTCGGAAATATCGACAGGAAGTTTTTGTGATTGTGTGTTTATTAAATAAACTAAAATATGCTGTAGCTATATGAGGTGCTTGTAGCCTAAATAAGTAAAGAATATTTTGATTTTATTAAAGTGCGGCGGTAAATTCCTCTATTCAGTTGACACTACTACGAAATGACGATAGGAGAACGAAATATTTAACAACAACGGGCTTTCTTTGTCTTATCTAGAAAAAATATGATAATTTGACCGAATCATCGATTGTAAATATTTTATTGAAGGTTATATTCGTGCAGTACCTTATGTGTCGCAGCTTAGTGTCATTAAGATATTAAAAGTATATAATTTTAATATCTTAATCACACTGCATTTTAATATTAAAATCGATTATTTATTTTCTGATGCTACGTTGTAATTCAAATGTGTTAACATTCTATCACAGACCGTCGTGGCGCAGGTACACAACTTCACACTGTAAAGGCGACGGATGTGGATTCGACTTACACTCCGAAAGTCACCTGTTCCAATTAAATATATATTTTTTAAATTATTAATCAAATATAAATATATATTTTTTAAATTTAAATTTCAGTCAGTTAAAAGTATATTAATACTTCCTGCTAGAACTGGTAAAGATAAAATTAATGAAGGGCTGTAATACCTACAGCTCCAACAAATAATGATAATTGATTTTGATCAATTATAATATCATAATAAAAAGATATATTTTTTATTCGTATATTAAGTGGAAAACAAATTGTCTTACCAATAGGTACGTTCTGTTACCCGGCAATATGAGGGTAACTATAAAATTTTACTTAAGATTATAAGGTTTATTTTCTAATACATCGGGGGACATAGTTTCGTCGCTCTTCAAAATTACATGAAACTTAGCAGTTATATTTTGCTTAGGTGACACTACAACAATATGGTATCATTGAGCTGATCCGATGGAGCCAAGACCCGAATAATGGAACTCTTCAGAGGTTACTAGTAAGCCACTCTAAATTAGGTTTATGGAATTTAAAGCTCTGAGCAAATTCTATAGCAATTTAGCAATTAGTGTAGCGATTTTATAAAGCTTTTTTTAAATGCCTACACATGTTATTATAGTCTAAGATGAGATTATAATATATATAAAAATAAAAATACAGTTTAACACAACCGTTTTACATCATAATATTGTTTTTATTACTATAAAAAAATATATTATTTTTACTATTAAAAATACGTTAAATGGTTATGCTGGCGTCATCTAGCGGTGAGTAGTTCTACTTCCCAGATTCCCTCTGTCTACTCTGCCAGAACGTAAGAACGTTCTGTGGAATACAGGATAAAGCCACAAAAACAAAAATAAAATGTTATAAGAAGGACGATTTAACGTGAAAGTCATTTCTAAGATATTCTCTTTTAGCGTCACACTGTTTTCAGCGCCAGATCTAGTGTTAAGATACTACGTTTCAGGTCCCAGAGCGACGAAATCTATATATTTCATTCGAATTCTGAATTGGAATCGATGTAAGTTTATCGAGATATGCAGTTTTTTAATTAAATAATTTAATAAGAAAATACAAAGGACATATTTCTCTCTATCTTTTAACTAAGGTTTCGCCCACGTGTCCTGGGGCACACCGATGACCAGATGTGTATGATACCTTATAATATTATAAATGAAACGTCAAATACAATTTGTTTTCATTTAAAACTAGTAGTCACCGATATTAGCGCATTCATCAAACAACATGTCAGTTTTATAATATTAGTATAGATAGATAATTTTGCTTAATAATTCTTATAACAGGAGTTATGTACTTATTCTTTATCTGCATAATTTTTTTTTCGAATACTGACTTCGAAGATATCTGTTATTTATACACATTTATCATATTGTTTTCATTTTACAGCTAACAAGCTAACAGGCTAATAGAAAATTGTGTCCAGAAACTGCGTTCTCCACTAACTCCAAAATGACGTCAATTTGACTTACATCTTTGGTGACGCCGGTCCCACAGACCAGGATTTTCGACCTGAGACTGTTAATAAACATCTTACATATGGCAATAAAACATAAGTATTTGAAAAATCACAATTTTTTTATAATAATTATTATAAAATCATACTTAGACACTAAAAATGAACATGTATTTTCATGTCTTACATTTTTTTAAAACTAATGACTATCTTAAGCATTTATATCTAAAATCGGCTTTTATTATTCATATGATATACTACAGGAACTCTTGGAAAATAGACAAACATATATATTATATATCCTTTAATTTAGATTGAGAGCTTAGATTAATTATCAATGTGGTGCTATCAATTATAAGCAATTTAATATATTGTGATAAACATATTTCTGAGAACACGCATAAAGAAGCTTATATTAAGGTGTTGACTGCGATTTTCAAGAAACACTAGGTTCCTTCTGCGTGCCCTATTTTAAAAAACGTGAAACTAAAAAACACAAATATTGCGGTTGCGGGTTCGATTACTACTTAGGGAATTTTTTTTTTCATTTCCCTGCTCTGGAAACAAAACAATGACGAAACGCGACACGCAATGTTTCGAAGCTCCGGTAATGCGTGTGGAGCGGAGTGTCTTGACAATTTGAGGCTACTCGAACTATTATATAAAGGACACTGATGCAGGCTGCAACTGAAAAAATACCGCTCAAGCGCGAGTAAGGCTCGTGCACCGAGGGTTCCGTACACAAATTGGAGATCTCGATCTCTTTCTAATATTTAAGCTTGGCTTAGCCAGAGCCCTTTCATCTCATACCTCACTTGAAGTAGCGGCTTTAATAACAAATTTTGCCCCTCTTAGGCTATTAATTTTTAGGATTTAACTGCTACTTAAAATTTTTCCCTGTACTAGTATTGTAGATACCTGTAGATGCCACCAAATTTTTTCCAGGTCAACCGGAAGTACCCCAATAATTTTGATTCCCTTTATAGTGTTGAAGTATGTGTTTTGCGACATAAATGGCCATATCTATTTTTTGGTAATTTTTTAAGGAAATCATGGAGCATTACTTGCATATAATATGCTTTCTCGAGATAAATATAGACACAAACAGACACACAAACGGATGGACAACAAAGTGATCTTATAAGGGTTCCTCTTTTCCTCAAAAGGTACGGAACCCTAAAAATAGATTGACCTGACATTTTTCAATACATTATCTTAGGGTTTTCAAATCCACAATAAAAGCATTTCCATCATACATTACAACTCTTTACTTCATATCAAAAATATCCGACTAAATAATATGATAATTTGCTGATGAGATATAGCTAAGCTATGCTCAGTTTTATAGAATATTTAAATAAATAGATATTTGAATATATGGGGAAGTACCTATAAAATTTTGACGTGTTTATGCAACATTATTTCTTCTTTTTTTAAATATCTACGCCCATTCATATATAGTGAGCTCAGGCCGGACGTGACGCAGGCGCGGCAGTAACATGTGACTGTAAGACTAAGAATTTAATAGTTTTTTTATATTTTAATAATAGTCAAAGTAAAAAAATACAACCGACTGTATCAAGTGGGATATTGTTGAATGAAAATGATTTTCAGGCTCATTTTAATTTTAAGACTCCACCACTGGCCCCTAGTATATTTTTCAATATATTATTAGGTACTTTTACATAAACACGTCCCTTTAATATATTATGAATAATGATAGTCATAAATATTCGTAATACAGAAGTCGTAAATTTATATATCGATAAGCATATACACGGAAATTATATTGTAAACACTGTAGTGCATGGCTAGCATAAGGATAAAGGGTTGTAAAGATATTTTTAAAATATTTTTTTAACTTCACGCTCTATCCCGCAATTAGCAGAGTAAGCGTAAAAGAACATGGAAAACTAGTGATAGGGCAAGCCACTTCAATTAATTTCCACACTGGACATTTGGGGCATTTCCAACTCAATTGACAATAGACTACTTACTAAATCTTATTTAAACTTATGTAAAGTTATGTAAACTTATGTATCCCTAGCGACGGAGTCGGAGAGAACGGAGTACCAAACGCTACGGTCTCTACTTCGCCTTCGCCTCGTCCATCGTCATCAACCTATTTATGGATATATATCCGGGTCGTTCTCATGCTTACGTGAGCTTCCTCTAGTATCTTTAATACTGCGTTTCTTAAGGACAACTGAGGTGTTCCCCCTATCTTTTTACATCATTTTTCAATCACAAATCTATTTTGCCATTCTTTCATCACGTATTCTGCTGACGTTCCCAAACCAACTGAGCACGTTCTTCTTCATTCTCACCGTAACTCCTCGCTGGTACCTGTCGTTCTCTGTATTTCCTCATTGCGGTTTCATTCATCTAATCTGACAAAAATGTATTATTATTATTTAATAAACACAAATAGACGTTGCTAAACGTTTTAAACGGCTAATTTTCAGTGAACGCTTATCTAAAGAGATTATTTTACCACTCAGCTACAAGTTCTGTGAATCGGACCGACTACTTCATACCTACTAACTGTAACAAGTAGTATTGTAAATGATAACGATATTTGATAACAATTGGTGACAAAAACAAAGTGAAAATTTAAATTATAACGCAAATCTAATAAATAAAAGTTCTATAAATCTAATCTAATAAATAAAAAATTGTTTCTTCCTTCCTATGGGGTGCATCGGCTCTTTGTGCCAATGTCGCGTTGTAGAGAATTGCCTAAGAAAATTTATTTTATTTTTCGGTTCTAAAATGTCTTGAAGAGTATCTTGATTCTACCATCTCGCTGTTAACCCTAGTGCGTAGTATGTAATATTTATCCGGAAGCAGTATTAACATAGTTCATTGTTAAAAAAAAAAGATAACATTAAAATAAACGACATTATGTGTTTTTATATCTGTAAGCCGATTAAATAGTGATTAAAATAACACTATCGTATACAAATACGAACTTGGTAGAGTTCATTTGGTTTGACAATGAAATAATTTGATTACACAAAGAGAAATGTTATGTTAAAAAAATAATAAGTATATCATCATTAATATTGAGAAACTGTAAGTAGCAGGATTTGAACCCGCGCCTCTCTTGAAACCGTCCAAGCGCTCTGACCGCTAAACGCAGCAATTTGGTGGAAGGTGAAAACCGCAAAGTGTCTTCTACGTCAGGTGTCCTCTGCCTCGCTTTTATATGCGAGATACTGCGAAGACCTTAGAAGAAATCAACAAAATAAAAATATTGATTGGTGCAACTATAATTTATGCTAGTCTATATAATGTCTATGCTCTGAAATAGAAATAATATTATTTAAAAATTTTATATGGGCTAGTATCTCTGTAGAGATGCGCGATATATTTTATGTAAGTAGTCAAATTACACATTCTTTGATTTTAAAAATTGTAGAGAACAGTCGGCACGAACTTTTGAAAATGTATACGTTAGAAACTAGACGTGAGTTAATTACCTCGAAACAGGGACAAACATACACATCTGATTTATAGGTTAATAATGTATATTTTATTTATTAGTCATACTGTTTATCATTTTAATTTATCGAAAAACAAAATGATTTAGTTTTAATTTTACCTGAGACTGATAATTAAATATGCATTAAAAATAAAATATATGTTATGTTTGTCAGTAAGTTTTAAAATTTGACAAGTTATTTTTGTATTGTGCTAGGTTCCCAAAGATTCATAAAGGTCTAATTTAAAGTGAGAAACGCCAAAAGCTACGGTCTCTTCAGACTTTTTTCGCCTCGATCACTGTTATTAACCCTGATATACATGACTGAAGGGAGGTCCTCATGCTTTACGTGAAATTGCTCCAGCATCATCGATACTTTGTTCTCGGAGGTCAATAGAGGTCTCCCCTATTCAATCTTGCTTCATAAGTTCCACTAGTACTTACCATCTCTTATACTCTCTTTGGACGAATTAACTTAAAATTTTCAAACATGGCTGCCTTTAATTTATTCCATACCTCGATATATTAAAAGTCAGATTAAGGAGTTTTGATATATCGCGGCACACTCAAGAGCTTCACGTAACGGAAATGATGAACTGACGTGGATATATAGGCGTCACGCGGTCTGACCGTATACAGAACAGATTCATTCGAGGTAGTCTTGGGGTCCGTGACGTAGCGGATAAGCTGCAAGACCATCGCCAGAGATGATTTCTTCACGTTACGCGCCGGCGTAAGCACTATGTGGGGTGTAAATTCCTTGTGAGTCCCTAGAGTGAGACCTCCCGGACGCCCAAGGAAGGGCTGGTTGGATGTCGTGATGCAGGACATGAGAGCCAATGGTTTTACCACCGATGACGTTAAAGAAAAAGTAGATGCTTACTAGGAAGGCAGACCCTGGCAACAGCCGGGATTAATGCCAGGAAGAAGAAGATTTAGTATTATACAAGTTTGAAAAACCGACGACTACCCGTGTCTACCTGTGATCACGTAATACTGAAAAATATTATAGCCACGAGGTCCAAAAGTATATAATAGCAAACTATACGCAATAAATCGTGTTAAAATATTTTTAATTTAAATTTATTTATTTTTTAAATTTAATGAAATTAAAATTAAATTAAATTATTTTTTTATTTTTAAATTATTTACTTAATTACAATAAAACCCGGAACTGTTGTTAGTTTTAAAATTAGATTTACTGTAAGTAACGACTAATCTCTACACGATAACATTGATAGCTTTTTCTTATCACCGCCTATTGTTATTATATAAATTGGATGAATCTAAAACAATTCAGTGTGTGCAATAGAGGTTCTTAAAAAAAAATTAATTTTTGATCAATCTTCGCCGATATATTTGGCGTCATTTTCGACGCAATGTTAGGTACGTTACATAGAGTGTTGAAGTGTTATTGAGAGTGTTTTAGAGAAGACTCGCGATTTTTTGCATTTCTTGGTATATTATACATGGATTGTATAATGTCTTGCTGAAGATGATCATTGTGTATGTGTGTGTGGGTATTGTGATGAATTCTATGCTGTTCCAAGATTGATTCCTATTTCAATTATCAATTTCTAGGGAATATTGTTATATATTTATTAATAATATATAATTTTATTTACTTTTCACATTACCTAAACGTAATATTATAAATAGGTTTAGAAATCTTCGGTGAAATGATTATGAATTTATTATTAAACACGCGTTTTCTAATTGTTTTATACTAACGCGTATACATTGAGGTTAGGTTTCATTGTAGTAGATTCTATAAAACATTTATCGCAATTATCGCGAATCCATATAACTGACGGCCGGATAATCGAGTTTCTACTGTAAATGTTGAGTAAATCTTTGATAAAACTTTACATAATTATGATCGAAAGATTAAAAATATTACAATAAATATCATGTAATCTGTTATCACATTACAATTCTGTGTACATGCAATAATTAAGTAACATTAGGGCGTTCTGTATATTTGGCGTAATAAAATAAGCCTGTATTACTGAATGACACAGTTCCAATCTTAAAATTAAGTTAAACATGCCATACATATTTAACTATACTAATACTATAACTAAATCTAAGTTTGGCTATCGGCAAACTTTAAGTATGTGTGACAATTTGTCTTTCGACAAAGATCTCTTGCTAACTATTCTGGCACTGCTAACTAATTTGGCAGCTAGCATCCACAGGTAGCACCAGTTCAGGGAAAAAACGGAAAATTATCCATTTATCATTATATCCTAAAAAATAATAGTATTCAAAAGGGGGCAAAATTTGGTATTCAAGACGCTATTTCAAGTAAGGTATCAGATGAAATGGCTCTGGCTAAGCTCAGCATGAATTTCAGAAAAAGCTTAAGATCCCCAATTTGTGTACGGAACCCTTGGAAGAAAGCCCGAGTCGCGCTTGTCCGGTTTTTTATTTATATTGTGCCAAATTCCATAAGTGCAGATACAGAAGTACCATATTATTCAGATTACATATAGCATTTAATATTAATATCAGCTCGATACCTCCACGATCTCGAGATAAGCGCTGCACCGCTGCGCCACCGCAGCTTGAAATACTAAAGTGATTGATAATAATATATTTTCTTTTTCAGGCAGGTCCCTCTTATTATTCCTAAGCTTAGGCTTGGCATACGCTTTACCGTCTGGTAGGAGTAGTCCAACAGTACCAGATGACAGATGTCCCGTAAATTTTTCACATCATTTACTGGAGCATGAGTATGATTGCTCAAAATATTACTATTGTGAGTGGGGAGAAAGATTCATAGAGCCACGCGACTGTGCACCAGGAACTCATTTCAGTTATTCTCTGCAGGTAAACCTTATTATTGTTGTATGACATACAAATACATCATACACTAGACTCGAAAGACAGAGGTGAACTGCTAACCCGCTCTCATCGGTCTCATTCTCCGCACTCTGCAGAATTCTGGAGGAATTGTGCGTTGTACGGCAGAATTCAACGCCGCTTTTTGACTCCTAAACAGAGAGAGGAAATGAAAATATTTCATTTCCTCATATAATAAGTATTTATTTTTTATATGAAAATGAATGAATGTAAACTAATTCATTATATTATTTTTCGTAATTTAGATCGTCTATGATGATTGAGAATTTGATTGCCACTAGCCATAATGTTTGACTGTTGTGACTGTAACCTCATTCCTCGAGTGGGGATTCGACGAAGTGAAATATTTATTTATATTTAGCCATTATTGTAAGCCATCATTATATAGTATTAGGTAATTGTAAATCTTAAAGTTTAAATGTATATAATAAATAAATTCAATAAATAAATCTATCATATAAGTTTTTTATCTAGTAAGTTTTATAATGAAAATATGCCTTGCATAACTGGTTGCACCGGACGATATTATAGTACAAATCATATTGCAAAATTTTAATATTTCTGAATATTTTTCTTCATCTATTTATTTATTTTTGTTTGTATAGTGTAACAACACTATAGAAACAAAATAATTATTATTTTATTTATTTATTAATACATCATATAATATTGAGTAAATAATCCCAAATCTGGATACCAAATATCCTGTATTTGTCCCAGGATGTTTTTGCTTATCAATAATACTACAACCTTACTTAAATATAAATTCTTTATTAACGATTATACAACTAAGGGTAAAAAATATCTATATTTACAATATATCATTTGTCTTCATCCTATAGGTATGTGTACATATAGCAGTTGCAAACTGTACGCTTCCGGGGACGCCACCTACTACAGCTGCTCCATGTACTACCGCTGCACCAACTACTACAGCTGCACCATGTACTACAGCCGCATCCACAACCCCATTAGCACCAAACACCACACTCGCACCAAGCACTACACTTGCACCAGACACTACAATTGCACCAGACACTACAATTGCACCAGAC
>JBAIZZ010000097.1:687013-704768 GCA_037355905.1 Heliconius aoede | reverse complement strand
GGCAGGCAAAAGTTAATCTGTAATATTTTTTTAACTTCTTACTGTATTCTTACATATGAGTAGTTCAATACTGCACTTTGTCTTCTTTAGCAAAGTTAAGAAATGAAAATAATGTCTTATTTCAGAATTGAACCCACATTCATTGCATTTACATTCAGATGCAGTGCTGCCCTTTATTTTTATTATTAACAATATTTAAAATCAAATTTCAGAAAAAAATAGTTCAGATTCTGACGAACCAACAGTAGTGTTACCTTCTAAAAGAACACAAAAATTGAATCCAAATATACAGACAACTGGAGGAGAACGGAAACACATTGAAATTGATAACGAAGGCAATAGCAGTGATGATGAAAGTGTAAGAAATTTTCTTTTACTCTTAAGTGTGTTGTTGAGTTCCACCACTAAACATCCAATGTTTCAAAAATTGGACAGTGTGTGAAATAAAGTATCTTTGCATTATGTTCCCTCTGCCTAACCAGGATACAAAGTGAAGCTCAAAAATTAGATTTTAGTACACACAATGCTTTAAGGATTTCGCAAAAAGTGGGTAACTGGAATATCTTAATAGGAAGATTGTTTAAATTCTAGTGCAACTATTGAGTTTTATGAGATAATTCTTAGTGATTTTCTAATATAACTTTAAGTCTTATATTAATTTAAATTACAGATTAAACCAAACATGACACTATCAGTTCAACAACAAAAAGAAAATGCAACAGCCACATATGAACTAGACACAGAGAAAGACAGGGATGCTCAAGCAATATTTGAGAAAGCACAAAAAATTAATGAAGAGTTACAAGGACAGGCCGATGATAAGGTAAGTGGGGATTCAATTTATATTTTTGTTTAAATTTTCTTGTACGGAACCATCATCAATTTGTTGTGTGTGTTTTCCGATATTTGCATTTTGTTTATTAAAAAAATAAAAGGAAAAATTGTATCTAAATAAAAAGTCAAATCTACACAGCCCTCTTTATTAACTTCAGAGCTGTCAACACACCAAGGCAGTACTCTACATATATATATATTTATTATTAATGACTGACAGACAACGCAAAAGGCAAAAGAAACCTAGGAAGCTAATGTTTAGAGAATCCATTCCCATCAATGCACTTCCATTCCTCACTTCCTGCGGAATTCTCTAAAATGACGCAATATCCGGAAAATTGGGTGGTGCATGGAGAAAAGAGAAGGAAAGAGAAAGTAAGTTCCCTCTGCCTACCCTGCTTCATGCGAGATACATTGTAGCTATAAATATTTTTGTTCCCAGGTCTACCGCGGTATAAATAATTATGCTCAATATTATAAAAAACGTGACACCGCCGCCGGTAATGCGAGTTCGGGGTTAGTGAGAAAAGGACCGATACGTGCTCCCGCCAATTTAAGAGCCACTGTACGGTAAGTGTATAATTCTATATTATATTCTTTATATATATTATATTATATTCTATATTATATATATTTTATATCTATAGTGTTAAAATTCTCCGCTTTTAGTGTTTCATCTTATATCAAAAGAAGAAACGAAACCCTTATAGATATATATGAGTACAGAGCAATTTGATGTTCATCTGTCTATCTGTTGAGACAATTTTTCTCAATTACGCGTCACGAGGTGTCACGCTCAAATATTTCGATCTATAGTCTCTTAGACAAATAAAAATTTAAACTTAAAGTTTGTCTACATTTATAACCTGTTGACATAAAATCTCGCACTTGACTTGTTTTTTTATATTAATATGAGTAATGCACTACTGTATTTATATGAGCTTTTAAGTAGTTTTTGTAATAATCATTGTTTTCTTTTCTTTTTTATAGGTGGGATTATCAACCGGACATATGTAAAGATTACAAAGAAACTGGTTTTTGTGGTTTTGGAGGTATGACCTTTTATTTTTCTATTTTTTATACTGTTTTTTATTCATAGTATCCTGCCACACCAAAAGAAGACCGCCACTGTACTTCCCTCTCTACTAATTGTAAATATATATAAACGCACGGCGAATTCTGAGGGCAACACTTAGAACATAGAAAACAATTTGTTCACAGATTCCTGTAAATTTCTCCACGATCGATCAGATTATAAACATGGGTGGCAATTGGAAAGGGAGGAGGTGAAAAATAATAATTCGGACTCCGATTACGAAATACATAGCGACGATGAATTGCCTTTCAAATGTTTTATTTGTAGAAACAGTTTTAAAGATCCAGTAGTTACGAGGTATGCAATTGAACCTACTATTAGCTATCAGTAGTTATTGTATTATAACAGTCATTTTATTATACTGCCTTTGTAATAGTTATCATATTTTAATAGCCTTTTCCTTGAATTTTTATCAGCTCACTGTACACGCTGTATCCCCCACATAGCACGATAGGCAAGGGGTACCTAGAAAACTAGTGATAAGACACTTCTATTTTCCGCCAAATTCTGAAACCATTGTATGTTGAGTGACAGAAACTTCGCACTTTGTTTTGACACCAGAGCGAAGATATGACTATTGAATATTTTATATCCTCGACTGGGAATCGAACTCGCAACTTTTCACGCTTACAATCATACGACTCCGCCACGACTGGCGTAGATTTAATGTTTTTTTTTTCAATTTATAAATTTTAGTTTAAAAAATAAAAGAAATGTAAATTAGAAAACTTAAAGCGTTTTGCGTAGTAAACATAAAATAATTATGGTAATTTTTAAGAATTTTGAGATGTAAAAACAGTTACAAACAACTCAGCTTAGTTTAGCTTATCTTAGAAATCTTAAGTAAAATCACATGTCAGACTTATCGTTTTGTATATCATGAGAAGAAATATTAATATAATACTAGCGGGTCGCGCGGGCGGCTTTGCCCGTTTCAACTATTCGAATATTTTCAATTTAGGGATGAATTCTTATAAACGTGTTTAATGAGATTTCAAATTTTATAAAAATCAGTGCCAATTTAAATACTTTCCCATACAAATTTTCAACCCCTATTTCACCCCTTCAGGGTTATAAGTTTTCAAAATCTCTTAGTGGATGTCCACGTTATGAAAATAAACATCTGTCCAAATTTCACGTTTCTATCATCAGCGGTTACGGCTGTGCGTGCCTTACTTACCTCAGTGAAAATATATATATATATATATATATATATATATATATATATGTATATAGATATAATATATAGATTGTAAAAATAATTATTTATTATAAAAATATAGATACTTGTCCTTTTTGCTTGCGGCGTTAAGTAGCTCGACAAACCTGAAGATTGGGACTGGAGTTTCTTAAGATAAATCTGTTTACCTTGCTCTATGCGGGATAGAGTGATATATCACACTGACGTCTATTAGTCTATTAGTGTTTAAATTACATTCATAGAGCTTAATTAAATACAAATTATCATTTTTAAGAGTTCCTATTACCCTAAAATATTGCATTTTATATTATCTTTTGCAGATGTAAACACTATTTCTGTGAGAAGTGTGCTTTAGAAAATTATAAAAAAACAACAAGATGTTTTATATGTAACGCTCAAACAAGCGGAGTGTTTAATCCAGCTAAAGAATTAGAAGCGAAACTTAGAAATGATGAAAGTAATGATGATGATAGTGAAGCTAATGATAATGACGATTGATTCAATAAAATTTATATTTATGCAATTTTTGTCTTTTTGCTTCTTGCATTTTTTATTATTTTAATATATATATGAAATAAACTTAAGAATGATACTTAATTACCTAAATCCATCGAGCTTCTATCCATTCTTTTATGGGACAATGTATACGCTTTTGCAATAGGATCCCAGAAAACGTCAGAGAATATCTTATATTACAGTTTAAAAGAGTTGTGAAAAGATTGTTACCAAATAAATGATTTTATAAATGATAACAAGCCTTGGAAATGAAATGTTCTCTCCAGTCTGTTTCAAAGATATCATTGTCAGTAAAAAGTGTAAACTATTGATGTAAATATTCCGGTTAAGCGCGAGTCGAACTACCCATCGATGCTTCGGGCATTTGCACTCTTTTAGCATGAAATGAACTACCGTGCCAAATTTCATAATAGTTTCATAATAGAATAGTTACATGAAATTACATGTTTGCTGTTTTGTAACGTTATCTTTAAATAAAAAAAGTGCGGCAACGGAGTGTCTAAGCACTACGCTCTCTATGCCTATGAGGATATGAGGAGTTAAATATTATTATTATAAGTTTATACAGACGAATCCACGTTGGGATCTGTAGTATATAGCATATGCTAATATTTTTTACGTCACCGTTGAAAGCTATTTCAGATTGTAACGAACAAGCTATTGTTTATGAAAGTAGACTATTTAAATAAACTTTAGTTTCGCCTTTGTTATATCTTTTATGTTGAGATCATTACATAGAATATGAAATAGAAGTGTTATAATAAATTCTTGATTATAATTTATATAAATTTGTTTTCATACGTTTGTTATTTAAAAAAAGCACTTCGCGCTTAGCCGATTACCGATAACATGCAATTCAAAGTAATATTGTGGGCAACGTAACATTTAGCGTTAAAGGAAATTGCCCACAAAACGCTGTCTCACGTCAAGTTTTTGAAGAAATATACAAACATTATGAGTCCCAAGAGAGCCAAGGAGAACAGTATACTTTCGAGATCACAATATCCATGATACTACAGGAAGATCATACAAGCAACATGGGGGGAGCCCACGGAAGGCATGTATGAAGAGATTGATAACAATGAACGAGGCGACAGAGTGGACTAGACGCTCCGTCGTCTGCGGCTGCCTCGCAGGGAGCGTGAAGCTAAAAAAACATTGAATAAATTATTACAGCGATTGTTTTGTTTTTCAGTTTCTTAATATCACTTTTATAACACATTTTCAAGGTTCGAAACGTTTTACGCATCACTAATATGCTTTATCAGTAACGAGAATTGATTACTTCGGTCATTACCACTATATTATAATAATTAGCATAATTTTGTTTAGTTCTTTAACAGTAACGAATTAAACGTAATGGACATGTAGCTTTTACTCACCGTATGAATTATTATTCTAAACTTTGTTCAAAATGAAAAGTTACAAGAGAAAAGGTGAGTCTATGCTTATTGTATTGCATTAAAAGAAGTGAGATATTTAAAATACATACAGATAGTTGTGGAAAATTCGACTTCAATTTGTAAGTCGAGTGGTGAAAATCAAACCACGCGTTTCCTCGTTGCCAGAGAGGGGAAATAAAAATATAATTCAATAAAAATATGACTTAGATATTTATATTAATTACATTGAAGCCAAAATGTATATAAAATATACATGTCGACATCGATTCTCTTTCAGCATACGTCTTGACTTTAATTCTATTGTACACTTCAGTGACGTTTTGTAATCCTTGTGTAAACCAAACTTTAAGTGCTATCCCTTATCCAAGCGACTGTCAAGCGTTTGTACTATGTTGGTTGTCCCACGCATATCTACAGACATGTCCAAGTGGTCTGTTCTTTGACATCAAAAATAACGTAAGTCTTTTCTAAAATCGTGGGCGTATCTTGAGATATTTTCCGTGAGCGCTGACTTTAAGTGGTCTACTAGACTTAATGAACAAATTTAAATTTTATATTTATTTGCAGATCGAATTACTTTTTAAAAATTGAAAATAATATAAAATATAATAATTCAGTAAGAAATTGCCAAATTATCTTGACTTTCATCTAATGTTTTTGCCTAGCTAGAGGGTTTAAATTTTCAAGATTTTTTTGTTTTCCCAGAGTGACCACTCCTCTCTCTACATTTCTACGCCCATGATTATAATTTTATTACTTGAGTTATCAAATTATACACCGTGAATCTCATTAATAGTAATATAATGTCAATCTTTTTTCAGAACTGCCAACCACTAGTTAAAACAACATGTTGCAACGTGACACTTCCTATATTAATAATTCCTGTACCTATTTACCAAGGGTCCACAGATCCTACTAATAAAACTAATATATGGACAGCCACATCCGCAAAACAAACAAATAGCAGTAGCACAACTCCATTCTTAACAACTTTAAAAACAAACTCAACTTTTGTCACTCATTTATCCAGAATTCAACCTGAAGCTACTACTTCAATTATTTCTATATTATCGACCGAGTCATCTGATTCAAGTCAGTCGTCTGAATTTACTTTACACGTAACAGAACAAAAAGAAATTACTACACGTTTGGAACCAGCAAACATAGATATTGATGAAACAAAATCCAATAAAGCTGTGAATTCTAGTCAACCCAATTTATATAAGACTTCTACGATAACATCAACGGATATAGCTGAGGCTACTACTCCGATAGAATCCACATTGTGGACATATTTAAGTCTAACTTCATTATCAGGATTTACTTTAAACACAACAGAAAAAGTAATTACCACACCACAAACAAACACATTTGTGTCAGAATTAGCAAAATCTGAAGAATCAAAAAAGACTAAAAGTTCTGCATTTGTCACTTCTACAGATTCTAGCAATAAAACTCAAAACTCAACATTAATTACCTCTACGAATCCAGCACAACCTATCACACCCATAATATTTACATTGTGGAGGGAGCCAACAGATTCAAGTGAAACCCCATCATCATCAGATTACACATTGAACGTCGAATTATCTACTACCTTATTAGAAACAACAAACACATATACTGATGTAACAAAAAAACAATCTAAGCAAACAAATGTCGATTCGATTCCTCCACCTGTGTCATCTACGGAGTATAGTAATTATACAAGCTTAATTTCAACATTGAATAGAAATCTGCCATCTGTGGCAACATTTAATTCAACAATTAATCCATTAAATACAGAAGGGACACATACAAGTGCAATGTCTACGATTAGTACTGATACGATAATATCTTCTAAGACTTTTCCAATAATAACATCGGACTCATTTGGCACTGAACCGCAAACATTTACCGAATCATCAACTTGGCGACCATTATTTTCTTCTCAAGTAAATATGCCTTCCTCTTTAAATACTGGAGCACCCAAATCGACGCAATATTATAGAAATAAAACTCCCATTATATCTTTGTCTAGCTTATCTGAGAATACACAGGAACCTATAGCGATGGTCATGCCAACTTTCTCAACAGATTTCACAGAGAATAATGAACATATAACACGCTCAACTCCAACACCGGTAGATAAACCGTATTCACTACCAGAACAGACAACTGATAATATTAACTTCCTTACGTCTAGTAGGAAGTTATCTACTTATAATTATTCGACAATAACAGCAACATTAGCAACAGAATCAGAAATATTTACCGAATCTTCAACATTGCAACCATTAGTTTCTGCTTCAGCAAACATCGTATATTCTACAAAAATTCCATACTTTCCAACGATTATTTACACTAAAAGATTATTTATACTAAAACCACAAATATTTACTGATACTTCAACTTTATTACCAACATTTTCCTCAACAAAAAATATACCATCTTATTCACAAAGTTCATCTTATCTAACATCTTCAACAAAAGAATTGGACGGATTGTCCACACACAGTATACCACAATATACTGAAAATTCCTCCATAGAACTCTTGAGTTCAATACAAGATTTTTTTTCAACTTTAGAAATATTTAATAAAACAGAATTATTAACCACCACGGAAGGTTCACTTACTGCGCAGTCTTTATCGTCACAATTTATATCAAATACAAATTCACAAAAATCTGATACAACGTTTACGAAATATGACATAGAAAGTCCTTCTCCAACACTGGAGTCTTTTCCCATAAGCATAGAGGAGAAAAATAGATCGGCTGTAACAATGGAGTCTTCGATATCAACCACGGAACCAACTATTAGTACAGAAACCAACTTGCATACAGATTCTGAAACTCAATCTACCATATCAGAAGAATTTAAATCAACACACTCTACATTATTACCTGACATAACAATATTTACTAGTAAATCTATGACTTCATCAACAGACACAACGACAGTAAAGCCAATTGTCACTCAAACAGTTCGCACTTTACCGCCTTTGCCTTACTCTCCTCCACCATGTGTATTGGCTACAACTACACAAAAATCAATAATATCTGAAAAAACTCTACCCAATATCCCAATTGTTACTTCTACATATATTGCTCCAGAAATTTCTACTCATTCGTCATTTTCTAAGCCACTGTGTGGATTCTGGGATAAATTTGTGTTTCCCGATGAAAGTGATTGTAAACATTACTACAAGTGCTTATTTAGTGGTATCAGAAAAGTTAGCTGTCGATATGGATATGAATTCAACCCGTACGCTCTGGTGAGCATAACATGATAATTTTTTTTCTCATAGCTTTATGCTTTGCTCCGCATTCATTAAAGGGGGTAGAGAGTACTCATTGCTAAGGTACTCCATTTTTTCGTTGTAGCACTGTCCCACGATATTTATATATTTTATCAGAATAAATTTTTTTTTTTATTGGAGTGAGGTGTACCCTCACTTCAAGCGTTGTTTGACAAAATGGGATACGTTTAAAATTGAAGAAGGGGGTAATTTCGAGTACAAAAAAATATTAATTATTTATTACTTAATATTAACACACATTTTTTCTAAAAATTACAGAAATGCATGCCACATTTAGAAGCAAATTGTCAAAGACGCAAATCGTCTAGAGATGTTTTGGATTTTTTACATTATATTATGAAATTGAATAATCTTAGTGCAAACGGTCCAACTGAACACTACGAAAATAATCTGGATAAATTCCAGGAAATTGAAAACGATATAACAAAGTGAGACAAGATAAAAATATGGCCGATGATTACTGATTATAAATAGGAAAGACTTAATCATTCCTTTAACTTAATGATTCCGTTTGTACATTAAGAAGAGAAGAGAAGAGTAAGACATAGTTCATAAAAAATATAAGCGTGTTATTAAAAATAAACTTTTTGTATATTTTATGTTTACAGTAGCTAGAGATTCAATTGCAACTTGCAGCACAAAATGTATGGCGTAGGAATGGGGGACATGGTTGGCCTGTGCTCACCCCAGAATTTTTTCTTACGAATAATTAAGCCTAAAGAATAAAAAACTTTTTGTGGAAAAATTCACTAGCCCCCTACCCAGGGTTCAAGTAGCAATTGTTTGCAGTGAGTGGTATTTAGTTAAAAAGTAGTGTTTATGTAGACTTATACTAAATTGAATAATCTCAGAAGATTATTATGTATGTAAAATGTAAATATTATATAATTTACCTCTCACTTTTATTTTTTTTTAATTGAAAATACTTACTACAGACTATTATTTGCTATATGGTTATGAATATTTTGAATGATTCTTGGAAGACTAAACAATTTTTATGTTTATATGAAAAATGTGATAAAATTAAACGTATTTAGGATTTTTTTTATTTATGTATTTATAAAGCTCTTAAGATGAGTTAATTTCTAAAAATGTGACAAACACATAAAAAGGGGAGGAGGATATAAATAAGAACAAACAAGTCCAAATTAAAATAAAATTATAATGAAAAGGCTTAAATCTTATGCCTAAAATAAATAAATTATATTGCACGTAAGCGTCTTGGTTGTTTACAATTCCTCTTAAAATTTCTTCTTTCCTAAAATTCTACGATTTAATTTATTTTATTAATCAACACAATAAATATTCGTATGATGTTTGTATATGACGTTCAATATTTATAATCTGTACTGCAAAATTCTTTTTCGTTGATAAAATTGTTCATATTTTAGATGCTGTGCAGCCGTTATCTGATACTGGAACGCATTTCTAGAAAAAAAAAAATATGGTTTAGTAATTTTTTCACAAGTTTATAAGAGAATGAATAAGAATGAGAAAACATATTTTCATATATCTCATATTTAATACCTATTAATCATTCATAAAATGATGACAATAAAAATTATTAAATCATTACATTACATTAGATGCTGTTCGATCTCCCTCTTCAATAAATTGATGTTTTATATTCTTGCTTTCTGAGATAAAGTGCAATATTAAGTTTCACCACTCAGCTGTAGCCGCCGTATTTTGAATTCGAGTGAAAAGCGGAGAACGAAGTGTCTTAATGTTTGGAATAAATATTGCGAAATAAAATTATTTCTATATTGTTGTTGTTGTACTTACACTGAAATTAGTATCGTATTCGTGGTCGGGCAAGCAATACAGTGTAATAGTTATTCCTCCAGAACACATATAGAATCTATCACATCTTTTAGGATCCGCTATGTGCTCATTGACACCTGGTGAACATATTATTTCAGAATTGTCGTTTTTAACAGTAGTTGCTTCTTCTCCCACAGAATCCTGTTTTGTACTTTTTTCCCGATCTACTAAAGTAACGAAGTCCGTCGTAGATAAAATTGAGGCTTTATTTTTCATTGCTAAGCAACCATTTTCTCCTATTGCAACACATTGCTAAAAGAATTATGTAGGACATTAAAACCTATTAGTATAGATATTATTTATAATGGAAAAGGATCGCCAAGTTACGGACTAGTCCAATATCATGACAACAGTTACAGTCATTTTGGAGATAGGGGTAGCCACGCATTACTGGAGATAACATATACAAGTATTTAGTCTTGCCATAAATACTGTTATATATTATAGAAAAATATATTTTTTAGAAATCTCCTAGGTCATTAGTCGGTATGGGCGTCCAAAAAGGATCTAATTTCGGTCATTTTTTTGTTTTATAGATATATATAGTGTTTTGCCATCACCACATTAAATGAAATCAGTTTTAAGTACTCTATAGACTTACCTTGTACTACTTTGTAATTGGTATTCTTTAAGCATAAGATACGAATCCCGTGAACGTAGTGTATGAAATGATAATAATAAAATATTTTAAATAATCTAAATTTTAAATTAACTCACCCGGCTCTCTAAATCAAATTCGTATCCAACATTACACGGTAAAGGTATAGCCATACCGGCGGAGCACAGATAATACTTAGTGCAATCCGTTGGATCTGGGACGTTTCCAAAATCAGTAGGTGAACATATTGTTGGTGTAGTTACTTCAGTTTTAACTGAAGTAGACTCTATTTCCGTGTAAGATTCATTTTCATCGTTTTTATTGGTTTCAGTTATAGATTCAGCTGCTAATTTCGCAGTACATCCATTATCAGATATGGGTGCACATTGCTGAAAGTGTACATAAAATTTAATTATTATAAAATTAGTTGTTAACTGTACTGCACACAACTTCACCCTGTGGTTAAATAGAAAAATCTAATACTACTAAGAACAGTGAATGATACATTATATATGCTTACCATAGTTCTCATTGTATCTGATGATAGATACAATGTCGAAAGTCTCGAAACGTTTAACGAAGCCTATAAGTATAACTTTATTCGATAAATGGACTACTAAATTCAACTCATAATTAATGAGATCAGCGAGTTCAACCTATCAACTATAAATATTTTAATATCATAGTATAAATGGCAAATCCGTAGCAAAGTAGCTTACCCGAATTATTGGATCAAATTCGTGTCCAAGATTACACGACAGAGGTATAGCAATACCAGCAGAGCACAGGAAAAATTTACTACAATTTTCGGGATCTGGGACATTTCCGACATCGCTAGATGAACATATTGTAGGTGTCGTGGCAATTTTTGCTGACGTGGACTCTGTATTAAGATCGCCATAATCAGATGTGTTGTTTTCTGTTGTTATTTGATCTATATTAGTTGAATTTTCTTCACTTTTTGACGCAAAACAACCATTTTCCGATATTGGACGACACCCCTGTAAAAGTTTTGTTGTATATTTAGAAATTTCCATAATATTAACGTATTATTTTTTTATTAATTAATATTAGGCGTATAATACAACATTTATTATACGCCTTATTGGCGAATGTCACTAATACATAGAAATCTATCATTAAATGTTTTAAGATACAATTATGCAGTACTTAAAACATACGTCGTGGCACAACGGCACGAGGGTATAATTGCAACACAATGCTGTAAAATAAATGAAAGAGATTTTTAATTAGTTTAAGTATTTTTTCCCATTATATACTTATTACAATAATTTCGATTTGCACAGGACATTAAATTGCAACAACATTGGACTTTCGCTTGATCTCAGCCACAAAGCTAGATCTCTTTCATCCATCACATCTAATAATTCATTCATATTCTGTTTCATCACTTTCCTCTTTAACACTCAACTACTTGTAGGTCTGCTCTCCACTTCCCTCTTTTAGTTCTTAGTTTTTGTAGTTTAGTTACTTACGGAATGTGTTATATCAAATTCGTAGCCAGATGGACAGTGTAACGGTATAACTTGGCCAACAATACAATGGAAAAACCTGTCACATCTCTCTGGATCGGGAATGACGCCATTAAAATTGGGTGGACACATTATACTTGGACTTAATGGATCTTCGACATTTATTGAAGGGGTAGTCATTTCATTAGGGTTTTCAGTAGATATTGGTACATCTGAAGTGTAGGTGGAAGTATTATCATCGCTTTCAGATGAATCTGTTGATACTTTGTTTATATCTGTACTACTATAAGCGTCTGTCTCATTATTTCTTGTCGTTGTGGTTGCTACTATTTCTGATGTTACAACATTATCTGTTGTGATTCCGTTTTTACTAGTCGAACTTTTTTCAGTCTTGGACGCAAAACAACCATCTTCTGATATAGACTTGCATTTCTACAAAAGAGAAACAATAATTTATTAAAACAGAAAAGTTAAATTCTGAATAATTAAATAGTTAGACTTTCTTCATAACTATTTTTCTCAATGACTTGATTTGATTATACATTACATTAAGGTTAAGAGCTCCGAAAAGAATATTAGTTATATAGTTTCTATTATTATTTATAAAAAAAAAATTGAAGTTGTTTCATGCTTAACACGTACAGCAGAGTAGACAGACAGTATCTATTGAGAAAACCGATCAATTTTCGGCTGATTTCGAGATGTTCTTCGTAGAATGGCAGAAATTAAAGTCGTATAATACATTACCAGAATGGGGAAATGCAGATACCTCAATTCCTCAAGCGGTTATGGAGCTTACAAACATCGCGTTACAATATAAATACACATATGTGTACTTTTCAGCTTCTCATTTTCCCCCATAGCAGAGTACGAAGAAGGAACTTTAACTTTAAGGGCATCTAATACATACTCCGTTCTCCTAAGAAGTTCCTGTTACACTTATCGCTGAAATTCTATGCGTTTGCACTGCGTATGCACTGCGTTTTAAGTGACGGGACTCAAATACACTTTACGTCGGTTACTAGATATTATATATTTTTATTACCTTGCTCTCTGGATCAAATTCATATCCAGGCGTACATGTCAATACAGTTTCAAATCCCGCGATGCAATAATAGTATTGATTACAATTTTCTGGATGTGGGAAGCTTCCGGTTACACCAGGATAACAAATGCTTGGTATTGTTGTTTTAAAATCCGTTGTTGTTTCCAAAAAATTTGTAGGTATTGCATCAGTGTTACTATTTACAGAACTTGATTCTTGTGTTGAAATTTTAGCATCTACAGTTGTATCCCTAGTTTCTGTATTACTGTCAGTTGTTTCAACAGACTTAGTTGAAGTTAGTAAGCCTCTTGATGCAAAGCATCCATCTTCCGATATGGGAACACATCGCTGTAAAAAGAGTATATATCATTTAGTAATAACTAAACAACTAAGTTATAAAAGTCTTCTTCCTTCTCTTAGCATTAAACTCTATTATTATTTGTGTGCAATATAGAAAATAAAACAATCTAATCTAATCTCGGCTTTTGCTGAGCTCTGCCTTCCTACTCAACCTACTTCACTTTGCACAGTCTTTTACGTATTTGGTGGATAGATCATAGGCTCTCATGATCTGCATCGCGACCTCTAACTAGCGCTTCTTTGAGCATCCGGGAGGTCTCTCTCCAGGCGCTGATATAGCAAGTGTTCAAAGTATCTAAGGCATTATTGTAACATTGAAGATCGTGCAAAATTGAGTAGATCAAGTAGTAAGGCATTCCCGGGAAAACATAAAACCGGGACTAATTCCAGGAAGTGGAACATATACACAAGCGGCAAGTTACGACTAACACAATAAATGTGTAAAAACAAATATTACCGAAAATTCACTATCAAATTCATATCCAGGGGCACAGTACAATATAACTAGACGACCAACTGTGCAATAAAAGAATCTATCACAAGCTTCAGGGTCCGGAATAACTCCGACAACATTAGGTGGACATATATTATCTGTGTCGTCCACGTTAGTTACAGATGAAGTTATCTCAGTTGGTTTTGGAGAAGTAGATATTGATATATCTAAATCATCAGTGGATGTTGTCGTTTCATTGCCATCAGAATTGTTTGTTGTCAATTCTGTTTCAGTTACTGACACGTCTTCATTATTAGTGGAACTTTCGGAATTTGACATCGTTACATCCGTTGTAGTGCTTTTTATAGTTTCATAAGCATCTGTTGTACTTTCATTTCTTATTGCAGAACAGCCATTATCTGATATGGGCACGCAACCCTAAAAATTTTAAATTGTTAACTTGATTTATTTCAATCATGTAACTAAATTAAACAAATATAAATATTAGTAGTTATAATTTCGACCCCAATTCAAGGGTATAATTATATTTACATTAGTTTCCCCGAACTGTGCAGCGTTAAGCTCCGCCACTAAACAATATGTGTTTAGTCTTGAAACTTACACTATGCATCTGAATATATGAAAAAAGTCAGCAACAGCAATACATATATATTTTAAATATCCGCGACTTACCGAGCGTTTAATATCGAATTCGTATCCAGGTGCACAGTATAATGGTATAGCTTGACCAACAACACAATGGAAAAATCTATCACATTTTTCAGGATCAGGGACAAGACCGACAAAATCAGACGGACACACATTACTTGGGTTTATTGAAGGATCCTCTATACTAATTGAAGGAGTAGTTACTTCAAGAGGTTCATTAGTCGATATATATGTCGGCGAGCTCTGTTCGGTTTCTGACGAATGTGTTGATATACCATTATTTTCAGTTGTAGTGTTGGAGTATATATTATCGTCATTATTTTTGGTTGTTAAAACTATATCAGTAATTACGCTATGATCAGAATCTGTTGTGATATTGTTTTCTGTTGTTATTTTTTCTTTATTAGTTGTTGTTTCTGTATTTTTGGAAGCGAAACATCCGTTTTCAGAAATTGGCTGGCATTCCTAAAAAAAAATTATATTTTTACAGATGATTAATATCAAATTTACACAGGGATGTTTAAGAAAGCTACCTACTAAAATATTTTTGTCAACGGCAATAATACTCTTTGTCTTATTAAACACCTAGAAAACATATTATGCCAAAATTAAAAAAATAAGTATTGTACAAGTATAATATAAATTATTTTCAAAAAGTTTCTTATAGGTATTCTCATAGATTTTACCTGTAATAAATATTTAAGAAAATCATATTTTGTAACTTTTACATTATACTGTAAAATACTTATATTCTCAGAGTACAAATAGAGCATATAAATTTTTAACCCACTTCTATAATAAAAGAATGAATTTTGCCTTTTTATTATTTTTATAATTTTTTTTTTTTTTAACAATATTATGCATGAGAAATTACATTAATTTTTACATACAGCATGTCTGTGATAAGCAAGCAGCAAGCATATTAAAGTTATTTTGAAATAATGTATTATAATAGTAAAATTTTAAATCCCTTCAACTTACCAACTCTACTTTATCAAATTCATATCCTGGTGCACAGTATAGCTGTATAGGATGACCGGCAGCGCAATGTATGAATCTGTCACATTTAACTGGATCAGGGATGACGCCTATAAATTCAGGTGGACATACATACATAGAAGGTTCAGTATTCATTGTCGAAACAGTTGATTCGCTTGAATTTTCTGATGTAGTCACTGGCGATCCTGTATTATCAAATATAGTGGATGAATCTTCTGTTAATTCGGTTACGTCAGTTTCTTTACTGTTAGTGCTAGATTCGATTTTGCTCGTAGTTTTCACTACTGCACCAGTAGTACTCTCATCTACACCAGACGTGCGATCACTAAAATTTGGTGTTGTAATTTCATCGTCTAATGTTGTTTCGTCTATACGTTTTGTACTTTCTTGATGCTTAGATGCAAAACAACCATTTTCAGAAATTGGTTTACATTTCTGCAAATTTTCAATTTAGACAATTTAATAAGGTTCTAATAATTTCTGTATATTAAAAAATAAATAATTTAGAATTACTTAATAACAACACATTTAATAATTTTTAAATTTAGTAAGATTACAATTACACCATTCATTTATTTTGTATATAATAATTTATATTCAAAAAATAAACGGATTATAGTCAGTGATTTGTTTTAAACTCTTAAAATAAAAAATGTTTGTAAATTCCTACCAAGTCTACGCTATCAAATTCATATCCAGAGCCACAATAAAGTGGCAGTGTCTGTCCCATGATACAATGATAGAATCTGTCACACCGTCCGGGGTCCGGGATAATACCAACGAAATTAGGCGGACAACTGTGCATAGTTGTGAATTCAATAGGTACTGTAGTAAATTGGCCATCTGTTGTTTGTATAACAACTGACGTCACTTCAAAGTCATCCACAGATGTTGTTTTATGATATGTCGTTTGTTCAATGATTGTATTATTTTCTGTAGGTTCTGTTAACTCTGTCCTTGAAAATGTTGAGGTCTCTTGGTTACCGTTTTCTTTAGAAGCTAAACAACCATCTTCAGATATCGGGACGCATTGCTGAAAACGATAGTCGTGATAATATATAGTTTATTTTATAATCTTGAAATAATAAATATAAGAAATATATAGTTATGATTATATCCTACAAAAAAAAATACAATTGTGATAGTTTATTTAATGAGTAATTTGAAAAATTTAATGTAATATAAGTTTAAATAAAAGCAAAATTATATTTAAAAAATTTCGGTTGAACATCAGCTAATATATGACGTCTATGACGTCTGTTTATAAGACCATATTGATGTGTTGAAAACAAAGATTCGACCAATCAATGCAACGTTCGTTCATTGGCAATAAAAAATAACACTGCATTGATATACACGTTTCAACATAACGCAAAACGCGGCGTTGAGAAAAAAATATTATAAAAATTATTATTATTCCAAAAATTATGTATGTACATATGTATACCTGAATAACAGGATCGAACTCAGAAGTGATTGTACATTCCAGCGGTATTATAGATTCGAATCCACTCATGCACATGTAATATTTACGGCAATCTTCTGGATGTGGAACGTTTCCACTAAATCCTGGTGGACATATAGAAGCCGGTGTAGTTATAATTGGCGATTCAGTAATTATGTACCTAGTCGTATCATACTCTGAGCTAGATGTTTCCTTTGCGGTTGTTTGCGTATCAGGATAATCTGTAGATGCTTCAGTGGTAGTTTTGTCCACGTCTGGTGTAGATGTTTCTGGCGATGTTATGGATGTCACTGACTCGTCAGTTGTTAATTTCTGGGTTGTGCTGTCATACTCTGCGCTCGTTGTGTCTCTTACGGTCGTCGGCGTTTCAGGATAATTTGTAGATGCCTCAATTGTAATAGTCTCTACGTCTGGTGTTGATGTTTCTGGCAATGTTGTGGATGTCGCTGACGAGTCGGTTGTCACTTTCCGAGTAGTACTGTCATATTCTGAACTCGTTGTGTGTCTTGTGGTCGTC
>JBAIZZ010000097.1:620393-677013 GCA_037355905.1 Heliconius aoede | reverse complement strand
TAGTCTCAACGTCTGGTATTGATGTTTCTGGCCATGTTGTGGATGTCGCTGACGAGTCGGTTGTCACTTTATGAGTGGTGCTGTCATACTCTGAGCTCGTTGTGCCTCCTATGGTCGTCAGCGATGCAGGATAATCGGTAGATGCTTCAATTGTAGTAGTGTCTAAGTCGGTATAATCCGTAGAAGCTTTTCTCGTCGTAGTTTCAACATCTGGTGTTGAGGTTTGTGGCCAAATTGTTGCTGCTGAATCCGTTGTCACTTTTTGTGTATTCAGTTCCGTTGTCGTTGTTTTAATGTTGTCGCTTGTTGTCGTTAATGGCACTGTTGTTGTGTCTTGCTGAGTTCCACATTTAACTGCATTTGACCAATTGCAAACCTGTTTTGTATGAAATCAATGTATCAGTAATATTATTTAAAATTTTAAAGACATGTTTTTAGAATAATTTTTCTAAGTATCATTTTGTTGAAATTAACTATTTTTAAACATAAAAGAGAATTATATTATGAGCTTTGAATTTTAAATAAAGCGAATAAATGAACTTAACCAACACATGATCGGTTTTCTATGCAAGCCATTTTACGTCAATCTAGAAAAGATGAGACTGCCTTGTAATCCAAGTGTCGATTATACTTATAACTGAAAAATACTTGCAAGTATTTGAAAACAAAGATTTTCGACTGTGGTATTTTTATGAATTTATACTAGGCAACAATGGTATTGAATTTTGCAAGTATATCTATCTCTTCTATAACATATATTATTAATAACTGACAATAATTTTTTTCCAGTATATATATATAAATTATTTGTTGGTATTAAACTAGACGGTACTAAAATTACTTGTGAAATATTTCTTTTAGTTTATGAAAGTCAGGTGTAACCAACAGCCAAAGTCAAATCGAAATACGCGTTTTTATTATTTATGACTATATTTTTTGAGGATTTAACCACATATTTATAGTTTTACATTTTTTTTGAACTAGTACTACCTGTAGATGCCAAATTAAATGATTCTAGATTAACCAGAAGAACCCTTTTAATCTTGATTCCCTTTGTACTGTCGAAATACTCATTTTTGCTATTAATGGCTATTATTGTTTAGGATTTAACCATAAATTTATAGTTTTTAACCGCCATATCTTTTATTTTCAGGAAATGTAGTAAAACGTTTTCTACAGAAAATCATTCGATCTAGGTATATGGTTTAAATTTCAACTCGATATCTCCAAGAGTTCAACAAAAAACAAAAAACAATACTGAAATTCTTTACTTTTATCGGACATGCGGGGCTTGAGCTTAATTTCGCATATAACTGGTACTGATAATAATACTGAGAAATACTAACAAGTTAGGTCGTATCGACTAATCCCTGGTATTGAATTTTGCAAGTACGTCTTATCGCTACTAAAAACTACTGACCTGATGTTAAATAGTAGTGTCTTAAGCTATTTTTTTATGTAAATATATTAAGGTTGTATTTATTTAAAAAACAATTGAAAGACGTTACAAGAATTAGGATATTATTAGTATTATAATACTATAACTAAAGTTTTGATAATGTTCATATCAGAAGACACTATGAGTACGCTGTAAGCATGTAATATTGCAAAACGATAGTAATTCAGTGTATTGAATAAATATGTAGTTCAAGCGGATGAAGACGCGGGTAGGTCGCTAGTATAAACTACATGTCCAATGAGAATTTCGTACATGTCGGATTGATAACTTCTTGTTGTAAATTGATTACCAGTTAAAAATAAAATAAATTCGTACCTGTAATTTTGGATCAAAATATAGTCCAGGTTTGCATTTACGTTCAATTTTTTGTCCATGTACACAATCATAAAATTTATTACAGTCAGTTTCATGTGGAAGTAGGTGATGAATATGGAAATCTGACGGACACCCGTTTGGTAAAGTTTCAAAATCTGGTTGATTATCGGGTTGACCTTCAGTGCTTGTTTCAATAGTAGTAAATCTTTCAGTACTTATTCCAGCAGTACTTTCAACACTTCCTTCAGTAGTTCTTTCAGTGCTTCCCTGAGTAGTTTTTTCAGTGTTTATTTTGCAGTCAACATTATGAGGCCAATCACAAACCTAGAATGTATAATTGTTTTATTTACTTAACATCTTTCAACATTGTGTTGAAATTGGATTTTATACGACCACCGCACTAATTTTCTTCGCTCCAGCTGAAAATATAAGCTAGTGCAGACGAATAAAACTATCGCGAATCGAAATCTATGTCCCTTCTGCTAGTAATTATTTCATCTATACCTGACAACTTTCAACTATATCTGACACCTTTTAAAAAACTGTTTTTGGAGCAAATACCGTTTATGTAATTTGTACAATAAAAACTGCTACTCCATGGATATTAATGTGGATACGCTTACTTCGTTTAGGGCCTCAGTGATTAATCATATTATCAATCAGCAATAACTAGTTACTAAGATTAAAGGTTAAATTTATTGAAAATTATTAAAGGTAAATTGAATTGTTGATTACTAGCTGTCTCCTATCGTCACTCACATCGCTTTGCAAAATTCCATCATAGCTTTCGTTCATGATCAACGTTGTGTAATATGTTTTTGTTCTTCCTTTTTTTTTTTGTAACTACCTTTATGTTCATATTGTTTCTTTTTTTCCGTTTAGTGTATAAATTCAAATAATTTGTAAAGCCGGACACAATATACGCATGCAGTGTTTGCTTTCATTATTGTTACTATATTTTGCATGTAATGTTATTCAGTTAAAAATGTAATAGCCACTAGCAAATCATAAATCAAATAAAATAAAAAAAAATCTGTTTGTGAGAGTTTAGCAGTGTCAAAAATATATTATGATTAAGACTTATTATCAAAATTATAGTTATTTCCCATCAAAACATCACTATATGCACCTATTACCTACTATATCTGACACCATACGGTACATATTAAATAGTATCCAAACAAAAAGTGTAAAAATAGATAAATATTGCAATCTAAATCTTTGTGTGACATCAGACATAATGACAGGTATTACATATATTTTCACATACTATTCACTAATATGTGGTTTTATATTATATATTTAAATCCTCTTATTTTTAGTGCTTATTTTATATCGGTCTGCTACTTTTACCGCTTGATTATTTCTCATTTCCTGTTTGGAATCTGATCTATACGGGAACTGTTTTCCAAATAATTAGGATGACGACATAAGCAAAGTTTCTGGCTACGGTCAAAAGCCAAGATTCAGAGGTCGAACTCAATTGCGTGACATTCCAATTTAAGATGTTTGCCAGTAGTAGATGAAGATAGATGAATGATGATAATTATAGTTACAGTGATGATGATAAAATTATGTAGAATAATATTACAAACCTGTATTTTGAAATTAAACCATGTCCCAGGAGCACATCTCTCTTCAACTTTTCTTCCATGTACACAATTATAAAATTTACTGCAGTCAGTTTCATGAGGAAGAAGGTGATGAATATGGAAATCTGACGGGCATCCATTTGGTAAAGTTTCAAAGTCTGGTTTATTATCAGGTTGAGCTTCAGTAATTGTTTCAATAGTAGTGCTTATTTCAGTATTTATTCCAGTGGTACTTCTAGTACTTCCTTCAGTGCTCCATTCAGTACTTACTTGAGTAGATTTTTCAGTATTTACTGAACATTCAACATTATGAGGCCAATCACAAACCTAGTACATAAATTATTTAAATTTTATTGACAAATTTTTCAGGCAGGCTGCAACGGCAAATATTGTCTTACCAGAATATGTAAGCCAATATATTATAAATAATAATACAAGTACATATATTATTAATAAAATCAAAAAAGAAAAAAATGCATTGATTCAATTTAATTACTGATGATAATATTTAAAAAATCTATATGAATGCTGTGCCATCCGCCACTATGAGGTATAAAATTGTATTTCAATTTAGATGGCTCTACAAAAAGTATTCTACTAACGAGAATATGAACTAATAGTTAGAAAAGGAAAAATATTCCCTGAATTATAACAACAAACTCGAAGCAAAAAGCAGTTATATATTTAGTATTTTCGTGCATGACGGTGTATAAGAAAGTAAAAAAATTGCAAACCTGTATTTTGAAATTAAATAATGTTCCAGGAGCACAATTCTCTTCAACTTTTCTTCCATGTACACAATTGTAAAATTTACTACAGTCAGTTTCGTGAGGAAGTAGGTGATGTATATGGAAATCTGACGGACATCCATTTGGTAAAGTTTCGAAGTCTTGTTGACTATCTTCAGTTTCTTTTTGGGTGATTCCTACAGTGCTTCCTTCGGTAGTTTTTTCAGAATTTTTTTCGGTGTAGTTTTCCGTAGTTCTTGTGGTACTTCCTTCAGTACTAACCTCATTGCTGCTCTTACATTCGACATTTTGTGGAGAGTCACAATCCTGGAGTAAAAGTTAAATATATTCTTAACATTAACAGCTATAATGCTTAATATATTCTTAATATAGCTTATAATATATATATATTTATAATACCTGTTTTTGTTCATTAAACAGCATGCCATTAAAACATCTCCTGTCTAGTTTCATGCCGAACGCACATTCATAGAACCGGCCACAGTCGCTCTCGTGGGGCAGGAATACGCGAACATTAAAATTAACTGGACAACCGTTGGGCAAAACTTGTACGACTTCCTTTTGCGAGCATTTCACGTTAGCTGGCCAATCACAAACCTTAAACATGACAACATATAAGATAAATAACTATATCCTTATAAATTTTATATATATACTTTTATCATAAAACAATATTATATATATATATATATATATATATATATATATATATATATATATAATATTGTTTTATGATGAAAAGTGCACCTAATCTCAACTCATATATGTAGGTTAATATAACAAATGTTATAATTTGTGCAGATGCTTGTTTGTTCTATTATAATGAAATCACTGAAATAATTTAGATGGAATTTTACAGTAATAAATATATTGTATAGCCTTATTGTATATGGAATTTTTAATAAATTTAAAATCATTAAAAAATCATTATAAATATTCTACAACTAATCTATACATTTTTTTATTAAAACCGTAGAAATATTCTACCTGTACATTGAGTAGAGGGACACAGTCCATTAGAAAAAGTTATAGTCATTTGAATGAATTCAAGGTATAAGTTTGCCTGCAAACACATAGCAATCTATAATAATATAACAAGCGGAAGATTTTTTTTGTTTGTTTTTTTGTGTTGCGCGTAAATAACAAGTTGGCATTTACAGCATAATGAAAGAATTATGGAAGGTATGCGGGCAAAGTCGCGAACGGGCCGCTTGTATACAAATATATAACCAATGGATTTCTCCGTTTCAATTAATACCATATAGCAGATTCTATTTGCAGTTTTAGAGTCTATCTTTTTGTTTGTTCAGTGCCCGAGTTCAACTTTTGTAACCATACGTTTGTCATGAGCTACGTAAATCAGAGGAAAAGATAAAAATATTTATTTTCGATATTTAATATTAAAAAACTTAATATAAAAGTAAACATGTACCAATAACCTCCAAAAATAAAACAAAACTTTAACATAACTTGTATTGTATTTTATTTTCACGTAAATATTGATAAATACAGCGTATTCTATTACATAGACAAACTATTAATACTTGATTTTTTTTTAGCTTAACGCTCTATCCCTCATATAATAGTAGAGATCCGGCACTCTACAAAGAGGGAAATCGAAGAATCGCTGGCTTTCTTATAATTAAATGCCTACTCTGCTAAATGCGGGATACAGCGTGAAACTTCTCCAAATCTTCTACAGGCTTATAGCACATAATGTATACAATCGTAATTAATTAAATGTCTGAACTGAAACCGGTACCTTCAAATAATTTTGGTTCATATAAAAACGATATTTTAAACATATTATTAACACTAATTACAATGTAGATAAAACAAAATTTAATGATTAGAATCTCTCTTATTGTTCGGTGTTTTTGTTACACCCTTTGTAACCAAATTATAAAAATGTAGATTTTTTACTTTAGATTCGATCTCTTGATAAGATTTAGGATATATATCTTTGAAATATATCGGTATTTCTGCGTGTAATGTGCAAGATAACCTGTGTATATATATTAATTATTCATTTTGATACATTACTTTATGGGGATGACCGCAATATTTTTTAAATTTATTTAACATTCTTCAAATCATAATATTAGTCTTTCAAGTAAAAAAATTACCATTTTCAAAGTAGGACTTAGAGATTGAACCTTATATTCTTGAATATGCTTTAATCAGTGTAGACAATAGTTATTTTTCTTAAACTTTTGATGTGATTTTCATCGCTATTCCAGAGTGCCAAGCTGTTAAAATAAATATTTAACGGTAACTTTTTCAATAGTAATAATATGTTTTAAATGTTACATTCATTATGAATCAAATTATAAAAAAAAAAAAGAAAGGCCGTTCTTAAGTGAAAAATATCAAGTAATTTTAAAATAATAGGCCTTGTATTTTGATAAATATTCTGATTAAATTACTATTGAATCTAATATGAGTTAAAAACATAATATATTGATTATACTGTCAAAACGTATATTATTAAAACGTGAAAAACTGAAAATAAAAATTGCGTCAGCTTTTAATACGCTTCCCTTTTAAGTGTTTTCTTACTAGAACCTCCAAATTTAAATGACCATCTATAACTGGACAATCCATTAAAATCTTAACACCATTGCTACAATTGATATACTTAACACAATCTATTTCGTGAGGTATTTTCAAAATTATATCAAAATCTGATGGACAATCGGGTGTGGATTTTTGTGTTGTTGTTGGTATTTGTGTTGTTGATACTGTTGTTGTTGATTCTTGTGTTGTTGGAGCAAATTTTGATGTTGTTGATGACATCTTTATTGTTGTTGTCGATGAGCATTCAACAGTGTTAGGCCAAGCGCATGACTGTGGAAGAATATATATAGTGTTTTATGATGTTGTGAATTGAGTCATAATATCTCAGTGGTTTCTCTACATTTCTCGATACTTTATCGATCGTGTCTGATAGACTGACTAACTAGCATTAACATTTTTATAGGCAAAATCTGCTATTAATAATAGAATTGACTTTGTATGATCTATGTTTATTTAAATGAAAAATTAATCTTGATGATAATGATTTTGAGAATAGATAGATACAATATTTTTAATATATTTGTTTTGTTTATTAACGGAGTAGTTACTGCACAGTATGAAATATTATTAAATTGAATAGTTGAGTGATAGATGATTTGCCATAGCTCACATGTTTAATAATGCGTTAACCAAAGAACTCTCATTTTGTAAATAAGTGAGCAATAAGAGTGGAGCAGGGGCCCAAGTGTGCCTGTAAAAGCGACAGAAAGTGGAAAGTGAAGTGAACGGAATGTCTTCATAATAATAATCTAAAATTGTTTTAGTTTAATATTTTCTTTAAATAGCGATGGAACTCAAAACGATAGGACGGGCTTAACTATAGTAAAAAAAATATATTTAGATAAATAGAAGAACTTCAACAAATCTTACCTGTATTCTTTCATTAAAGAGGGTTCCACGCGCACAATCCCTAAGAACTTTGCTTCCATGGACGCACTGGTAGTACTTGGCGCAGTCAGTCTCATGAGGGAGGAGCATGTGGATATGGGGGTTCGACGGACACCCATTGGGCAAAGTGCTTGCCCAACCGTAGCCGAGCAGCAGTAGGAATAAAAGTATTGTCATATCTGTAATACATAAATATATAATAGTTCATTTTAATATGTATGGTAAACCTGGGAACCTGGTTCTCATCAGTACATTGCCGTTCCCTACTTTCTGCCGAATTTTGAGATCATTGCGTCTTGGCAGAACTCAAAGCCGCGTTATACAATTCATTTCTTTATGAAATGACTTAGATAAAATACAATAGTATAAACAGCATTTAAATCAATTAAGCCGTTTCTTAGATTAGCGTGCACAAACGCACAGACAAACAGATTTAAAAAAATGTTTGTCTATTAGATTGATTGATGCAAATTGAATCCAATTGTGAAATATAAATAACAAAATGTATTAAAGGAGTTAAATATTAAGTGTCGTCTCAGTCTCACAACTCTCACAACCCCAATAGATTTCTCCACATACCTTCTCCACATATCTTCTTCTTCGTCTTAAAGACATTAAGACATCACTATACAAAAGAGTGAATAGCTTAAAGCAATGATACAACACTATTTAAAAATAATTTTGCCTTGATATTATCTCTAACTATAAATTTCTTTGAATCAAATACTACGTCACGTACCTATTATGATTATATTTTGTACTTACATTAATTTCGTTGTTTTATTCTAATAAAACAGATTGTTTATCAATAGATTTACATCGCTTGAGTTTTAGTTCATACATTAGTAAATTATTTGTTTTCTTTTTTTATATCATAATGTGCGGTGGCTTTTAAAATTTTAAGTATATTACGTATATTCAATGTTAAGTATATACGGTAACCTAGTGTTAAGATACTCCGTTCCTATTAAGACACTCCCGTTTCCCATTTTAACACAAAAATTAAGACCAAAAATGGAGAACGGAGAACGGAGTCATAACACTAGGTGGCCTGAACTATATCAGATAAATTGTCAAATAGTTTGTTTACATAATATATATAAAGTTTAAACGCGATGGGTAATGACTAATTATTCAACTTTTTAAAATCCACACTTAATATCTACATTAAGTTAATATAATTAGAAAAAAAAATATCTACTTTCAGATAACTATATTACTATAGATTAATAATAATTAAATAATCAAATAAACAAATATAATAGGCTAATTTAAATCGAAATTTTCGTCTTTGAGCTCCACCCACTATGTAAATAGCCATTAGTATTTACACGTGAGTCATGTGTGTAACGTCATTCAAATATCTATACATTTATATATAAAACTGTCATCGCTACCAGTGTCAATAATAAAATTTCTCATCTACCTACATTAATATCTCTCATACGAATATATTCGAAAAAAATATAAATTATACATTGGCAATTTAATATACATAAATACCTGTCCTGTACAGAATGTTATTTAAACGAATATTTCCGAAGATATTACACATTTAAAATGCATAGCGGTTGCGGCGTAATTCAGTATGTATACTTTTAAGCGGGCGAAGCCGCGAACGGGTGGCTAGTAATAAATAATTTGCCGTCACACAATAATAATTTAAGTTTTATTTATATTAGCGAAGAGCCTGAGAGAATGTACTGCTAATTCTGCGCCACATCTAACTGCGAATTTCACATTTTATTTTATTGGAACTGTAAAAATGAACATAAGTATTTAAAATATCACAACTATGTACATGTAAAGTTAATAATATATCTACTCTAGCGTTTAGCGTTTTTTAAACTTCCTATATTATTATTCGTTTAATACATACTACGAGGGTGAGGGTTCTATATTTTGTAATGTATGTGTAAAACTTAACATTACCTATAACAAATCTCTAATAGTGATATTTCTACAAGTGTATTATTGATTTTTCTTATTTTACTTGTAATTTATTTATTTATATAGTGTATGTAATAAATAAATCTATCTATCCATCTATTTTAGCGCTGTCTTCCAAAGTGAGAAAATGAAAAATAATTCAGTCGATTAGGGATTAGACCAACAACTATCAATTGCATCACAATGTCTTCAAATAAATTTAAGCAAATTATTTTCGCAGTATACGCTATAGTATCGTTTAATCTTTTTCTACATATCAGACAGCACGGCGGCAACGATACCTTCAGATTATAAATTTATAAATAATCAAATATATAAATAAATAATGAAAATATACATCATATAATATATGTATGACGTAGACGTAGCGTTAAATAAGACCTGTCGAATAATTACTGGTTGCCTTAAACCTTCGCCACTTGTGCCGTGTGATCCCGACCTAGAATAGGATCACCCTGGTACTGTCGGTGTCGTAAGAGGCGACTAAAGTACGTGTGGTAGAGTCACGTCGCCAGTAATGGCAACACGCATGGGCAGACTCGACCGGATTAATACCACCCCCGGCACTTAAAACCAGCGTGAAGTAGTGGCTCTTGCCACTGCGTTTCGCATTAGGTAATGCCGAGCCCCGGCGCCCAACATACTCCACCTTAAAGGCCGGCAACGCATCTGTAGCTCCAAACTGTCCGTCGGCTTGTTTCGTCGATATGAGTATGGCAATGGATAATGCAGCAAGTATGGCTAAACATTGGCAAACCTCAATGTTAGCAATCCAATCACATGACACGAAGAAGAAGATGAAGGATTATGATCATTTATAACTCGGATCACATACCGTATAGCACCACCGTATAGCACCTTTAGCACTTGGTGTAAGACAGCGTACCTTTTTTTCTGTTTTGACTATATTCCACCTGAATTCAAGATATTGTGTGATGAACGACGGAACTAAACTAAATATGCCTTAACCAGAATTCAAACTGTTCAAACAAAAAAAAACCATTTCATTTCTACTACGTATGTATGTACATAAAAAGCAGGTAGGGCAGAGAGAAACTTACGTTAGGACTCCGTTTCTCGTTACACCCCAGTTTTCGAGACTAGGATTCGAAGCCACACCCGTCATGCTTACCAGACCATATCCCATTGCGCCACGACCATGTTTTGATTTATTAATTTAATATATATTTTTTTCACTTCTAATATACTTATATTAATTAATTATTACGAATTTAAAATTAAATACGCCGTGCCAATGATAAACAATTTTATTTGAAAATATTTAAAAAGTATAATATTATTGTACTACAAGAAAACATTTGCTTCAACTAGAATAGAACCTACGACTCAGTAACTAATATATAAAAACAAAACAAATCAATTACTCTGCAAATATGATTAATTCCTTTTATCTATCAAAATGTATACAATACATAATTAAAACACCTTGTACATACAAGTTGTAACATTACACACTTAAGATTAAAATCATTGATAAGATTTATATAAAAAATTTCATAGAAATAATATGATTTAATAACAAAATACCTCTATAGATACCTATCATTGAGGCTCTCGTGGCGCAAGAGCACAAGTAAACGGGACAGTTGTAGGTTCGATTCCCACTCAAGTGAATGAAATATTTAATATTTTCAGTTGCTCGTTCTGGCATATAGTCACACCGCGGCGTTGAGTTCCGCGGCTTAACACGCAATGTCTCTAGAATTGCGCGGTCAGTGAGTGTCTTAACACAAGGATAACAGTTTCCCTCTGTCTACACCGCTGTACGAGATTTACCAGCTTCACGTTATACCCCGCACACAGCAGGGTAATTAGAGGGAACCTGGTGATAAGACACTCCAGTCCCCATATTAGATAAAATAAAAAAAATGTAGTGTCCGTATGGCTGCATATGATATGGCGTATATTAGAAACAAAGCTATGTACATCATGAGTAGGCTGTACCCTCTCATCCTGTATTGTTTACCTTTCTATACTGATGAAAAATTACCATTAAGATTAAGGCTCTCCCGTTCTCCAAACCACGACAGCATCAGTATTCTTCATCTTGTACCAAATATATATATAAATAATATATTTAAATGGAAAACTTACAATAATTTGATAACTATTTGCAGGCTTAGTCGCAAAATTCAAAGGTCTCCGACAAGATAACCCAACAGGCGGCACGTACTAATAAAAGTTAAGATTATCAAAGAGATTGCATGCATGTATCGTGTTCCAGAAATGCCTACAGTATCACAATGAAAAATCGAATCGAATCGATTAATGTCGTCGTTATTATTTGGAAAATATTATTCTAAGGTTGTAACCATTTTCGTCGTCGAGACATTATATGTGAGTCGACACCACGAAGCGTATTGTAAGAAGAAACACATATTATATTCTAAGATTTTACTATGGCGATTTACCATACTTTAACTATTTTCATACTTTTGATTAAGCAGTACCTAGGCTGGGGCGCATGGCAGGGTTGGCAAAGGGGAACCGGGGAACATAGCGCCGAACGCCGCGCTTTGCCTCCTGACCAGAGTAATTAATCCACAGCCGTTGAGTTTACAGACGATGAGTTTACAAAAAACTTACAACAAACTTATAAATTCTACTAACTTCGAAAAATACACGTAAGATAAAATCATTCCAGTCGTTTTCTACCGTAACGGCCAAGCCGCACATTTTGAGCATTGAATTGATGGTATAGGGTTTGTGAAGCTATGGCTCGTACGTAGAGTTAGTGCAAGTAGAATTAGAAACATGCCTCTACATGATATTTAATAGATTTCATAGATCAAAGAGACGTACAACTTTTAAAACTTGACAAATGAACTAAATTACAAACGTGAAATATAAACTACATTTATTTTTTCTATGAAATAAATACCTTTAAATTTCCATTTTTTGGAATTTTTCCTTGATTTGTATTATAAGTTTTCACTTCATGCCAAATTTCATAACGTAGGTCTGGTATATTTTCAGCTTCACGCTGTATCCCGCACACAGCAGGCTAGGCAGAGAGAAGCTAGTGTTAAGACTCTCCGTTCCCCACTTTCTGCCGAATTCTGGTGGTATTGCGTGTTGAGCGGCAGAACTAAACGCCACCTTTTGCCTCTACACCAGAGCGAAGAACGTAAATAAATATTTCAATTCCTCGAGAGGGAATCGAACCCTCAACCGTCGCGTTATAGTCACACCCTTGTGCCGCTGCGCCACGACGTCCTGGGATCTTTTGACTTTGTTAATTTAGAAGTTTGATTTTTTAGAAGCTTTTTTGAGAGCTTGAATATTTTAAATTAATTTCAGCTTGATACGTCTCAATCTCGAGATGAATGCTCTTAAGACACGACTCTAAAAAGGAGTTTCACAGTTGCCCGCCTCACCTACTTTCCGCTGAATTTTCAATATATTGTGTGTCAAGTGGGGAAAGTTAACATAGCGATTTGTCTACCACAGCGTGGAAGTGAAAATTAAACTAAATTAACCTCAAATTCGTGGTGCTTGTAGTCACTCGATGGCACACTACGCTACGATGGTGGCTTGATTTTTTTTAAATACAAGAAATTGCAAGTACTGAAGAAATACCTAGAAATACACCCACACTGCCACCTTGACACTGACAACTCGACCTTTAGAGGCAATTATATCAAGCATTTTTGCTTGAAAATATGTAACACGTTGCGGATTATAATTGATGCGAATGTAAATAATCTTCTTTAATCACCAAAATACTTTATCTATGATATTAAATGGATAATAACCTCGTCAACAGAAACACGTAGCGATTTATACCATGTGTTTTTTTTTAGTTTCACACCGTCTCCTGCATATAGTTTTAAGACACTCCGTTCTCCACGCACTACCCAATATTCGGGGCAATACGGGTTGAGTACCATACTTTGTCCAAAAATAACATTAATATTGCTAGCAGGCTCTTGTAAACGAGGGTAGGTGTAGATGAAAAATACTAAAAAATCTATGAAATAATTGGCGAGCTCCTCTCCCTTGGTGTCGCTGTAAAGACCGTCCCAGGTCAAAACCAGTTAGGCCATTAGGAAAAAAGAGTCAAACGGGGCAGTTGCTTGTAGTCTGCGGCCCTTATTGGAAGGAAACTCGTCTGAAGTATTTGTATTGGGTCACTTATTGCAATTAATATACGTTAAATCTATTTCCGAATAATTTTAGAAACATAACGACGATATGTGTGTTGTTTTTAAAAAAACGATAACCGCTTCCGATTTCTACATATAACAATATAGGGAGAGGAACCCTATAAAAATATCTTATGAATAGACTACTTCTGCCTACTATACATATATGCCTGCCTATTCTTCTATATATTTATTTATCTATTCTTTATCTTTTTTTTTATCTAATATATAATTATCTCTTGGTATATAATTCCCAAAAATCAAGTATTTAGATTTCCTTTTTCTTTATAGGCTGTAATATATCTTAAATTTTAAGAAAATATATATTTTATGACTAACTAATAGTCATTTTAAAAACTTGGATAGTTTTTAGTAGCAGGGCAGTAACAAAATATCTACGAAATATTTCATCTAAATCCTCTGAAAGTTTATATAATATATAATAGTTTATATAAAATATTATTATCACGTTACACGCTGTACAATTAAATTAATAATATATTGATAATTAATACAATTATTACTTTTAGGGTTCTGTACCACAAACGGTTAAAATGAAACCCTCATAAGATCACTTTGTTGTCCATCTATCTGTATATCAAGACTATTTATCTCAAGATTACTTGGAGACATCAAGCTAAAATAATATAAATAAATAAAATCTAAATCTAACCTTAGGGCAAAAAATGCCTGCGGGCTCACGTTTGTCAATTTTTTTCCCCCGCGTAATCATTTTACTTTTTATATTAAAACGACTAATTCAAACAAATTTACCAATCTCATATAAAATGAATGCCTACCGAAGAATGCACTCAAGTATGTTTGTTAACGTTTATAAGTTGTAATTCCCGTTGATCTACAATCCTGAAATTGGCACGGAACATTGGTGGGTGACATCGATTCACACTTGACCGGTCTTTTACATATTTACTATACAATGAAACTAGACACATTCACACACTCTCATATTAAGAGATTTCCGTAACTGTTTTTTTTTCTAAGTCACGAGATATTTTCTTGAAAACGGACATTTTTTAAGACAAATATAGATAATAATTATATTTTTCTGTTTCCGTATAATACTATTATCAAGACAAGGTCAGAGCCTCTCTACAAGATACATTTTACAGATAGATATATTGATATGTACACAGCTATAAAGAAAAGTCGACGATTAATTAGGCAAAATCCTAAAACATGGGATCAAATCAGCTAAGTTTAAGTTTATGTACATTTTCATGGAAATATGGGATTTATACCACTTTAAAGTCCATATTTATACATCTCTCTCAACTCTGAGATCGATCTTGAGATTCCAATTTTGGATCTCAAGAGTTTATAGTGATGGCGTTAAATATTAATTTGTACTTACAATTCTATATTAAATATATATGAATAATTTTAATAAAAGTTATCCAAATAACTTACCAAAACATTAATCTATACGAAAATTTGTTTCTTTATTCTTTTTTTCACTCACTATGTATATATCACAACACTTTCGTAACTGCCGTGAATAGTGTAGCCTCACATGTATAAATTATATCGAATCTGTGATTTTTGCTCAAGATATCAATATACGACACATGTTAATTTCGTTAATTAATAATCTAATGATTATTTATATATTTTTCTTTGATAACAATAATATATTTGACGAAAATTTTTATCATTTGTTATATGTTCATCATTAAGGTATTTAGTAAGTTTTCATGATATTTTTCGTAGTTTTTTTTTTTTTGTGACAATGTAACTTTATTTCCAAAACTGTATATCATGGTACACTGTTAAAAATTAGTAGTTCGATGACTTCTGTGAAATGATTTTTATATAAAAATTGAAAAAAATCTAAGGGGGAATCCATAAACATGTTGGCGATAAGAGTCCATATACATCAATTATATGACACTTCGTAGACTGAAAACTAAACTTCACATTTCTTATATTTACAAGCTGAATTTTTTCATATATGTTTGCACATTACAGTGTAACACCTAAACTTCAAGAACAATGAGCTACAACTACAATGTAATCCAAGATATGAAAAACTGTTTTTCACCGAATAGCAGCCTCATTTCGTCACGCCTATTGTTACACATACAAATATCGGTAATAAATTATACATTTCGAATACAGATTGTGGGATAGAAAATAAAAAAGAAATTGTTGCATATTTAAGACTAGCTTCTGTATGTTTGTACCTGAATAGCGTCAATGGGTAGCGGCTTCAAATTTTACTGATAGGATCGCTGATAATGGAGGAAAGTCACGTAATCAGCATAAGGACCTCCCGCAGGGCTTCATATGTGAAGAGTTTGAAGACAGTGGATGCGGCGAAAGAGTAACGCAGAGATCATAATGTCGTCTCTGGCTAATCTGGTGTGGGTACAGCGTGAAGTTATAAATAAAATCAAATAAATGTATGCAACAACAAAATATTACATTTGATTAGTGAAAAAAAAGCAGCGTCTAAGACGAATTACAAATACTATAAAAACTATGCAATAACTAATAAATTTTTATATATTCCTTTCGCTTGCCCCAAAAGATAAAATAGAATCCTTTGCTTTTCGTCTGTCCATCTGTCATGATATTTATCTCGAGATCGCGTAGAGGTAGGAGATTCGCCGCGTAATCAAAAACTTTAATGTAACCACTTCCTGTGGGTCTATAGTTTTAAAATTTGGCATGTAGTGAGAATTTACAACTCAAATCAAGGAAAATATCCGGATATAATCGTTAGAAACTTACTATTTGTAGTTTATTTCATACAAAAAGAGTGCATATGTCCGCATACATACCGCATACAATGTACTCCCAGTTGACTTACCTACCTGAAACCTGACGGAAGTCCAGGTGAGCGAGTCCGACTCCCACTTAACCGTTTTTCTTAATTATCTGTGTGGCGTGAATTCGTGATTTTTTTTATATTTCAGCCAAATCGACAAACACTTACTTTTGTATTGTATTGTATTGTAATCGTTTTGTGTTTATCTGTGAACCTTAAGCCGCAGAATGAAAGAGACGCGGGTTCATATCCCGCTACGCAAAAGTTATATACGTTCTCTAGAAAAAGTTTTTTTTTCTATCTTAAGTGTGGCTGAAGTAATGCTCAAAAATGTTAAAAACTATTTTTTTAGTCATTTCACATAACTTACAAACAAAACATTGACGTTTATGTTATTATATTTCAAATTTACAATAATTTTCAAACAAAGTGACTCAATATAATTTGATCTCACAATCTAAATATTAATGTAACCACTTAACTGTTAAATGTGTTGATAACAAAATACCTAGTCTTCTAAGTACAAACGATGACTCAGCTCTGTTCAGGGCTGAGTTTATGGCGTTAGTAGTGGGAGCGTGCCAGTTCAGCACTAATCTCTCCGCCAATGTATCGTTGCGGAGAGCATACGAAAGAGATTGTATGGCGCAGACTCAGTCTCATGTTTTGAACATTTTTTTTTAAACATTTTCATCTATTTCGCTCGATTATATTATTTTACAATTTATTTTTACCAAATAAGAAAAAAAATACCGGTCAAGTGCAAGTCGAACTTAAGCCTGAGGGTCAGAACTATAGGTCAACGGGGAATGCAACTAATAAAAGTTCTCAAATTAAAGTTTGCAGACGTATGCACTTCTTTTTACTGATTTCAAAATGGAGGAACTTCTCAATTGGGTTGGTATATATTTTTTTTATTTTAAAAGTTTCGAACCTTTTAAGGAAAAGAGCCCGTATAAGATCACTTCATTGTCCTTCCGTCTGTCTGTCAAAAGCCTTTATATCAGGAATGCTTGGAGATATCGAGTTGAAATTCAAACCATATACTAAGAGCTACGGCCTCATGATTTCCAGAATAAAACATTTTTCTAAATTTACTCAAGAAAATATATGGCCGTTTATACCGCAACAAATGCGGACTATAAAGGGAATCACAGTTAATGGGGTACTTAGAATTGTTAAATTTGGCAGTGGATGCTAGTCCTGAGCTAGGCAGTAGTTAGGCTATTTCAAAAGAAAATCTTAAAATTATAAATTGGTGGTTAAATTCAAAAAAATTAATAGCAATAAAATTAATAATAAAATATATTATAAAAATTAATAAATTCAAAGAAATTATATATTAATCCCGATAGTTCAGGTATGACATGAAAGGGCTTTGGCCAAGTTAAGTTTAGATTTCAAGAAAAGATCGAGAATAGCAATTTTTTTACGGAACCCTCCGTGAGCAAGGTCGACCCACGCTTGTCGGATTTTATTTATGTATGTACCCCGATTACGCCGAGATTTCTGAAATTTACGTAATCTTCATTCGATGCGGAATAAATGCCGTTTGGTCCCATAAAAGTGATACTCAAGTTGACCCAGTACTTTTTATTATTATAAGAACATTTTTGTTATATCGGCATACTTTGTATACATACACAGATTACCGGGACTACTTGTCATTTTTTATGGGCATTTTTGTTTATGTAACCTCGTTTTTTCATGTATATATATATTAATTTATTATTTTTCATTTTATTTAGTTTAAAATATTATTTTGTGTAGTTTATTTTTTTTAATAAGTTGAACTTTATTAAATGTACCTATAGTTTTGAAGGCGGTTTGTTTTTTGTTAAAAATATTTAACAAAAGAACGTAGTTGTGTTAAAATTACACACTTTTTTTCTAAGAATCTGTTTATCAAAACGATAATCTTTTGTTTAATGGTAGGTATACAAATGATTGACATCTTTGATGTGGTTTTTTTTTATTATCTATACATAATATTATTGAATCCATTCCACTGCGTTGGTATGTAATACATCTAGATAATATGCACTTTAAAAAATTAAGGACACGCTTTATTACACCAAGTGCTATAAAATATGCTTGGAGCTATAAATCATATGAATTCTATGCTAAATTTGAGTTTCTTACTTGTAACTTATAACATGCCGCCGTGCTGACTTTTCGCCGTCTCGTCAATGCAGCTAAGGTACCATTAACCCTGTTACCGGCAGCAATACGTACCATCCCCTCCATCTCTTCCATCTCTATTGAACACACTTCCCAAACATACCTCTCTATTTCACTTCTTCTTACCGTTTACACCAATCTACAAAAGTTAAATAGAAACTTGTACAAACAATGTCTAACGATCACACACACAAAATATATTAATAAAAAACTGACATTTCAATTTCAACATTTTTTTATTATATTTAACCAACAAATGTAAACCTAAATAAATAAAGGCTAGAGCTAAAAGAAATTAATAATAAAAAAAATCTTATAATATGTATAACACTATTGTAAGTTAAAAATAAGTTTATATAAAATTATGATTAATTTTATAACGAAAAATGTCGAATATCTGCGATAAAACAAAATTAACAAAATAAAATATAATACATTCTGTAACATTTCATCAGTGACACTAACTTAAATATAAAAAACTAAGCTACGATTAAAATTTATAATTACATTTATAAAATAAAAAAAATAAGTATTTTTTATAAATAAAACATTAATTGCGAGTTCTTCTGTTATTTCATACCTTATTATAAATAATATTAGCATTTGTACGGAAAAAATAAACCATCTCTTTATGTAGAACGGTCGGCAAGAGGGATCTAGTTCCAGAGGGATCTAGTTCTAGATCTAGAGGGGTCTAGTTCCAGAGGGATCTAGTTCTAGATCTAGAGGGGTCTAGTGTTGAGACATTCCATTGACCAAATAGTCCGTTTAAAAAAATGTTTCAATTTTAAGCGAACAAAGAGAAACGTAATAAAATGAAATAACGGTTTTTTTCACTATTTTCATATCCCATAGTAAAAATAATTATCATATAAGAATTTAAGAGCCCTAAACACGACAGATTTGGCTCGATTTCTTCTAGAGGAAATGAAATAAATATTTTCTTTTGCATTACTTTCGCTCTGGTAACGAGGCAAGGCGGGGCGTTGAGTTTCACATTGTTTGTAACTGAATGTTGAATGCGAAACTCAACGCCCCGCCAAATGGTCAACAGAAATGTCTTAATAGTAGGTTCTCAGATTCCCTCTGTTTACCCTGCTATGTGCGGGTACAGTGTGAAACTAGTAAATAAAAAAAAGTTCAATTAACTCTATAGTTAAATTAGTAAGTCAGTTAACATTATATTATTTGTGGCAGAAAAATATAATTCTATTCTATTAAAAATACATTTATTTCAATCCACTTGCGACTAAAAAATAATAATACGGTAATCGTCAAAATTTTTTTACCAAAAATATGATGTATTATTTTAATTAAAAAAAATTAAGAGATTTAAATACCAAAACAACAAACCTTAATTAATTCCTCAATAGTTATACATAATAAAACAATAGACAATTTTCAATTACAGTACAAAAAGAAAATAATACCTAACAATTTACTACTACAAGCTTTCATAATAACTGACAAAATTTTTGACCTAAAAAAATTAAAAAAAGGATTTTTTTAAATCAATATACATACATATAGTACGGTATTGGAGTCGTGGCCATCCTGTAGTTAGGCGTAAATAGCTGCGAAAATTTTCTGACATTTGATTATTTTCTTACCTATCTTCAGGCCCACCACGACTCGTCAACCAGTCTATGTAAGTCTAAGCTTTCCACTAAAAAGCAGCCGACGTTTCGGCCTAGATTCAAGGCTAGTATCTATAATAGTTGGGTTTGAACGGCCCTACTTTATTGAGACCTAAATATTTAGCCTGCTCGTCCGTTAGTTCAGTCAAATGTGCATCGAAAGTGGGTAAATGTAAGCTTGCTACGTATTCGTCCATTTTCTTTGGTAAGAGATAAACGTCAGCCTGTAAAAAATACAAATAAAAAGAAATAAATATTATGTATCAACTTTTTTAAAGTATTATATACTAAAATATTTAAAAATATATATTCATTTATTATTCGTTCATATGACATATATTAGAAATGCCTCTCTCAAAAATTCGGCAGCAACTGGGAGAAAAAGTGTTTATTGAGAACGAAATGTCTTAACACCAGGTTCCCAGGTTCTCTATCTCTCTGCATAATCTGCGATGTACGGAATACAGAATATAAAAAAGAAAAAAGTATTAAGTTGGTGACAAAGCCGCATTTATACAGCCATACAAAAACACTGAAGACAGACAGAAGGCACACATAATAATATCCAAAACATATTATGAAATCGTTTTTACTTAATACAGCCAGACACTATACAGACATAATCTTCATCTCTTACACGCGTACAGAGTTTACTTTGACATCACCTTGTACCGATGTTGCGGTGCATTGTAAAGCTCAATAAGCGCCAGCGCCTGCGTGGCCGCCGTCACGGACACCACGAACGAGGGCAGCGACGAGCAGCAGAGGTTGGCAAGGCGACCCTCGGCGAGGAGGACTATACGCTTGCCGTTACCCCATATTATGTGGTCCACCTTATATGAATATGGTACATATGTATGGAGAAATTTTAGAAAAATGCTTATTTTATTACATTGATTCATGCAAAAGTATTTTTTTATGTATATTTTACAACATGTTGTATTTTTTTTAATAAAATGAATACCAGAATGAAGAAATATTATTGAAACAAAAATGTATACTTTACAGCTAAAAAAGGCTGTGGAAATTTCTTCAAATAAAACCCTTTTAAAATTAAACCTAATCAGCTTTCAATAATATTCATCCTCCTCTCCTCGATTCCTCTAATATTCATTTATGAGTGAATATAGTATTCATATCAACTTTTATGAGTTTTGTTAATTTATATATACATATATATATACTAATTTAAATATATATGTATATATGTTATGATACACAATTAAAAGCTTTCATGCATATACATAGTTATATATATATTTCTATATATTGTGTTTTAATAGAAAATCTAAGTTTCCTATTTTTGCATATTTCAAGTGTGTTTAAGCAAGAAACATTTTGTTTGAAGAGGGATGCTACTAAGAAAGTTAGTGGAAAATAATAATACAGTTAAATAATATTTATACATTTAAAGTGGCTGCGCGGACATAAGAAGAACATGCTACAACGTATGCCATAGTTTTTTTATGAAAAAAAAAAAAACATTTACTACGTTCTGACTTACAACTGCCGGTGTGTCCAGCTTAATATAAATTTATTAAATATTACTTATATAATAATATATTTACAGATTGTAATAAATACATAATTTTTGAACATCCCTTTTTTTTATCATAGACGCGTATAAAAATGTCATGTTTGAGACTGTACAAGGTGGTTTTCGTTAGTCATAAATTAATTCACTATTAAACATTAATTCTTTTATTTTTATTATTATTCCTTTCTGATTGGCAGACACAAAGACAATTAAATCCAATTGTTTTATATGACCGACTGCCAAGTTGATAGCTTAAGTAATTTTTTAGTTCTTTTAAATATATTGAGCTGGGAAAACTATAAGTATAAAACTGGACTAAAATAGTTGAATTAAAAAATTCAATACAATTCTAAATGCTCCAAATAATAAGATATACTTTTTTGATATTATAAATTATATTTATACATAATTATAATACTATCTAATGTCTGAAAGATATCTTTTTCCACCACTTTCTTCCTATTCTTTTATAATAAAAATTATTTTACATGTTATATAAAAGTTGTTTTGTTTTCATCAAATAAAAACGTAATAAAAAAATATAAAGTTCATATAAATTTTAAAGTTTATATATATTTTACGTACTAAAATAGTAGTTTCATAAGTAAAAATTAGGTTTTAGGAAATATGTTTAAATTATAATACAAACATTTTTCCTACAAGTTGAGTTACCTGATTTCTAACCCTCTCCCACAACAGGTCGGGGGTTCGAAGCGAGTGCACGTCGATCTCGGTGTTGCTGTGCCCCATGTTGCACACGACGCAGCCATTTTTCATTCTTTCCATATGTTCCCGTGTCACTACACCTTTGTTGCCGGTCGCTGTTATTACTAAGTCAACTTGACGGATTACCTTCAAAGAAATATACTTAAATGATTTTGTTCCAAAACCATCCATCCAGAACCATCCACACAAACTTTCACTTTTATAATATGAAAAAAATAATTATTATATAATAAAGTAAGAAATAAGCTTGGCATATTGACATACGAGACATCTGAATGTAGCTCGACCGCAGGTACAGTGGGTGGGTGGGTAATAAATTTCATATAACTTATTACTGTCATGTAACATATTATAATATAATTAAATAATATTTACCTCATTTAACTTGACAACCCTAAAGCCATCCATCGCCGCTTGTAATGCGCATATTGGATCGATTTCCGTTACATATACCTGAAATTATACATATATATATATATATATATATATATATATATATATATATATTTGATATTTTATTTTTAAGCCAGAAGACTAGACAGGTTGCAGGTTCGATTCCAGGAAATGAAATATTTAATATTTTCATTTCTTAAAATATAGCTCAGAACCGCCGCGACGAACAAGGAGGTTAAAAATATTTTTTTTAAAAAACCAATTTAAATAAGAAAATAAATAAAAAACACGTACAACACATCCCAACGCCTTCAACGCTTGACAACACCCCTTGCCGACTTCGCCGTAACCGCACACAACCAGCTGCTTACCGCCGAACATTAGATCTGTACTTCGTTTTAGAGCATCTATTATACTTTCCCTGGAAAAGATGGGAATAAAAATAGTTAATATTTTTTTTTTTTTTAGCTTCACGCTGTGTCCCACCGATAGCAGGTTAGGCAGAGGAAAACTAGAGTTAAGACACTCTGTTCCTCATCAGATGGCTAATTCTTGAGAATATCACTTATTTTAATTTGTTTTATAGTATATTTTTCAGGAAACGAATCATAGCCGCCCTGAATATATGGGCATACGTTTTGTGGACCACAAAGGTGTATACAATGTAGAAAATAATGAAAAGTAAAAAAATATCTTAACATTAAATATGCACACTAAAACGGCCACGACTCCGAGAGCGTACTGTATGGTTATTTAAATAAAATTTTAGCAACATTATTAAGCATTATGATAGTAGAAATTCAAATATTTTTATATAAGAGTGGATGTCGCAAAGTCAGAGAGTATTTTTTGTTCAATAAAACTGAACAATTTAAAGTTAATTGTTTATTTAAAAATATTTTAAGTAAGCCATTTTCCATTTTGTCGAAAGAAGAAAATCTAATAATAAATTTTATTTATGTCTATTTAAAATAAAACATTTAATTTAACACATTTTTTCTTTAAAATTAAATCAAGATCAATATATATAAATATTCAAATACACTCACCTACAAGAATAAAAATTATCAAACTTGGTTTTGGTGACCGAGTCGTTGACGTTCATCGCTGGTACACATAATTTGCCAGCTTTACTTAATTGATATAGTCTGTGCACTCCCGTTTCGCTTTCTTCCACAATACCTGTCAACAATATTGTTATTCACATATTTTATTTTTTTTATTTAATTTCAGCATAACGCAGAGGAAACATCTAAGTAAGGACATTCCGTTCCTCAAATTCCGTTGAATTGCTAACAGAAGAGGCAATGAAAATATTAAATATTTCGTCCCCCGAGTGGGAATAGAAACACACAACCATCGCGTTAAGCTGTAAGTGGGTACGCTTTTGCCCCCTCTACGCCACGACGGCCTCAATTAATTACAATAAATAAAAATTTATAAACAAATATTTAATTACAATATAAAAAAAATATAATATATTAATAATTATTGTTTTATTTTGCTTCAACTGTATCATGCATGTAGATAAAACATGTAACCTAGTGTACCTACACTCTCCATTCCCCACACAATATTTATTTTTATAAAAAAATTAAAAATAAATATTATTAATTCATTTGTAAGTCAGACACCACATACATCAATCAAAAATTAACTCAAGTCCAGTAAAATCACCAACAAAACAAACATCCTGAATCAATTCTAACATATTCTAACGGATCGCTAGCGTGGCGTTGCCACCGACAAATCATATAGAAACCAACCCAAATATTAATGAAGCAATACGTCAAGTCAACAAAAATTCATATCATATCAGTCCATACTAATATACCTTTGATCTGTTTGAACGTATTGGGATGTTTCTTCAGCATCAGATGCGTTGCATCACCACCGTCATCTAATATCATATTTGGTTGCCACGTGCCAGTGGGAGTGCAGCATTGGTCTATGCACCACCAAAAAGCTTCTTCGCTTTCGCCACGCCACGCGAAAATTGCGTAACCTGGAGAGTAATGGAAAGCAATTAAATCTATATTTTAATTACAATTTGTTTTTATCCGAAGAAATATATATTTAGGGTTCCGTACCCCTTAAAGAAAAACTGAGCCCTTATAAGATCACTTGGTTGTGCATCCGTTCTGTCTTTCTGTCTATCAAGAGCCTTTATCTCAGGAAATCTTAGAGATATTAAGTTGAAAATCAAATTCATATACTCAGATCTGCAGTCCCTTAATTTTGCGACCAGTGTTTCTACATTTACTTCTACTAAAAAGATATGACCGATTATCACACAAAAAGGGAATAAAAAATTTGTATTTATAAAGGTATTTGTATTTATAAAAGGGAAAGCAAAAAAATTTTGAAATATTTAGGCGATTCATGTACCGGATATAACCTTAAGCTAAAAATATGATTACCAATCTCCAGTGAATGTGACATTTTAAAAAAATGTACTCTAAGTTCTCTAGGATTTCTTTGCCTACCATCCAAATTTCTACTTACCCGCATGTGCCAGAGCTGCAGCAACTTCATTCTGTGTACTGTAAATGTTACAAGCGGCCCAACGCACAGTTGCACCTAGAGCAGCTAGTGTCTCTATTAGTACCGCAGTCTGTGCATTTATGTGTGTGCAGCCTACAATCTGGAAAAAAAAACATTTTCCGTTTATTAAACTTTAATATGGGATTGTAGATTTATTTATTTTTGTTCCGCCACAGAACACGCTACGTCTCGAGTTCGAACGGGAAGCGAAAAGAGTGTCTTGAAACTAGGTTCTGTTTTCCCTCTGTTTACTGAATTACTGTAATAATTACAAAAAAAATTATAATAAAAAATCTAAAATATAGATATCATTTATACACCATATCCAAATACTATTTCTATTCTTACCAACATAATTTCTATCAAAATATGATTCTACGAGTACATCAGTTGTAGAACAACGTGGCTTTAAAGCCATCAACCCAAATATCATTCTGATCGATTTCATTCTATGTTCGTTACAAAGAGTGAAGGTTTTAAATTCATGACCTAAATCTATGATTTTAAAGGGTTTTCCCTTTTCACGATTTTGTTTATTATTTTTTATAAATATTTTAATTCTTGAGAAGAGAGTTAACACTAGTTCCCTATACCTATCCTGAGGGATGTTACGTGATTCTGAAAAAGAAATTAGCACTCAGGCTCCAAAATTACCTTGGCATCCTTCAAAGGCTTATCATCCTTGGCACGAGCTCTCAAAGCCATAATTCCCGGCATTTCTTGTTCAGCGATCTCTATCTCCCGTCTCCCGAAGGCATGCTGGTCGACGTTACGAACACAGTGTGGTGGGTTTGGTTGTCCCGCTGCTATTGCCTTTTCGTGGGGCTGTACACCTTCGTCTTCGTCGGAGGATGACCCTGAAATAGAATAGTTCCTAAATTGAAAATATATGTAAAATGTTGCTAATCTATACTAATATTATAAATTCTGTTGAACACAATAATACTAAACTATTGGTTCAGATTGAAAAAAAAATTTTCGTGTTGTATAGTGCTTGTGTGTGTTATTGGCCATATTATATCACGTTTATTATTTTGATACACCACTATATCTCGAGAGTTACCTCTGGCACTTAGATTGCATCATAACTCTTAGTTATTTCCAATATGCTAGAGGGGAAGCCACAGATAAATGCTAGTCTTTAATAAACGTATAAGTACAGAATTGAAATTGTTTATAAATTTAATCCATGTGATGGTCGAAGTAAGAAATAATTTTCTCGAAAGCTTTCAACATTTTTGATAGGCATAGGCTTTATATATAACAATATCTATATAATAAATAATTTATTCTATTTACACTCAGGGTAGTGTACTATTTTCATTTCCCCATTTTGGTAAGACCAAGTTGACGTTGAGTTTCGCCACTCACAGGCAATACAGGCAATGTCTAAAAAGATACTACCTTGCCTTATCTTGTCTTCATTAATCTTAAAGCAGCATCTTTACAGTACCAAACGTTTCAGTCACGTTATAAAATAAATAAACTTACAAAAATCACTCCTCCCAGATATAACGGAGTGACGTTTCCTCATCGACGCACTGGTCTCCTCCATGATGGTGGGTTGTTTCAGTATTCCGGTGGAAGGCATTTAGATCTCGTTTTGTGCACGTTTTATTTTACTTAAAAAAACATTTTGACAGTGACGTTTTCATTTTTTTATTAGTTCAGTTATTGAAGACGATGATCTCAACGTTATGTCTACATTAGTTTGAGCTTCGGAAATATTCATTTATTAGTTTTTTTTAATTTATTTATTGTAAATTAGAATTTAAATAAACTATGTAACTTTGAATTTATTTAATATAGAGATAACTTCACTTTTAAAAAAAAAGAAATATTGTCTATACAAAAAAAATATATAATTACTTTTTAAATTAAATATTTTTTAATTAATTTTTTTTTTATTAAAACGAGAAACATCATCAGCATACCTACACAATTCACTTGATAGCAAAATACACTCTTTAAAGAACCTTCAGCAAATCTGAAGTACTTCTGTAAAGAGCACGTTTCATATTTGCACGTGAACACTCAAATTCAAAGTATCTCTGAAATTGTATGTAATACCTACCTATATCTGTAATTCTATACTTAGTAGAGTAATTTTCTATCTGATGCAATAGTCTTTTTTAGCTTCATGCTAAAACTCTGACTATAGCATTTAATTCATATTTGCATTTCCTCGCTCTAGTAATAGACAAAGCGCGGTGTTGAGTCCTGCCACTTACCCCACAATACCTTCAGAATTCGGCAATAAGTAGAGAACTGAAGTGTCTGAATGGGCACGGAATATCTTAACACCTTTTATTTGTTTACCTTAAACGTGTGAAGTAAAAAAAAAATAAAGTACTATTGCAAATTAAATATTGCAAAAATATTGCAAAGTACGAAGAAACATACTACGCATATACCGGTAAATCGCGCGCTGGATTTCCTAATATCTAAATATAGATCACATGTCACGTACTGCTTACGGAAAGGTTTATTTTGGCATATTTTATTCATAAAAAGAGCTCGAAAATTTTTATTTGATGCATTTCTTATTTAAGACAAGGGCTGCTAGTTCATATCCCGATTGGAATATTTTGTATCTTGACACGTTACCCTCCAATTTTTCGACCCAAATGATTTTAATTGTCTTCACTAACACACAGAACGATTCAACGATTAATATATATGTACGATACATACGTCAATATTATTAAGCAAAATCGAAAATACCAAAGATTTGTAATGACAAGCAGTAAAAAACACAATTTCGTCGAATTCTGGAGGCATTACGTGTTGAGTGACACAATTAAATGTTGCTCTTTGCCTGGACACCAAAGCAAGTATTTATCAAAATAGACTATTTCCTGCCCAAATTAGATCGATTTATTCGATTTAAGTTTGGCACAAACAAAGTTCGTGGGACGTGGATCGATTTATCAATATTATTAATAAATAGTTTTAAAATATACATTTAAATATGTCGACGTATATATTTATTTCTTGACGATATAAAAGCCAGTCATTTTTAAATTTCCAATGACGAATTACTAGACTAATTACAAAAAACGAAATCCTTGCTACTTCTAATTTTTCGTATTAAAAAGAATTGGCTTATATGTTTAAAAATTAAAAAGAGAAGCCTTAAAAGGAAAAAAACCGAACCCATATATTTGTTGTCGTCAAAACCATTTATCTCGACATCGCGTCTAGCATATGAAGCTGACTTTAATATCAAATATTTACTATGCTTCGCCCTTGACTAGATTTTTTATGTATGCGTTAATGAAAACTAATTAAAATATAATAATTTTATTGAATGGGTATCGAACCTACAATCATCATGTAACTAATTGTCTCAAGAACTAAATATGAGTTCTATATACATATGTAAGCTAGCTAGGACGTCGCTGACCTAAATACGCTTGATCGAATGATAATGAAACGTACTCTGTAACTGCTATCATTTATCAAAGCATAGAATGCCTTTGATAGATAGAAACTAGGCTATCACAACTTAGTATCAGAATATTATTTTAAATATTATATTATAATTAATAGTTTAAAAAACTAAAAACACTTTACTCAATAATAAGTAAATAGGCGGTCCAAGGTTCCATCAGTCATTTTTCAATTCCATCATCAGACCAGCTAGATGGTACGATAATATGGTATCGTCATCCAATATACATATAATGACTATGTTTTATAATGATACAACAAGTAAAAGTTACATAATGCGCAGAATTCTTAGATTTTATTACATAGTTAGTTACAATTCGACCTAAGAAAAGCGTATTAATTAAGCTCATTCAATAGAACTAAACAAAAGAAACATGAACGCTGAAAGTCTCTCGAGTAAAATAACTCGATAAATGTACCTTCAACATTTTGAAAGCAAATTCTCAACTTAAGAAAGAAAATTCGCCATTCTTGGAAACCGTCCAAGTCCTCTCACTCGCAGGTTCAAATATTCGATTTTTTATAGAAAACCCTTTCTAAAAAAATACTAACGTTAAATATAAAACAAACTAAGATGTGATTAAAGTAAATATATGCCTGACTATAGGCGACAGGTGCCATTCCGATTTAGGTAAACATAAAGGCAATGATTGTCAATATAAATATTATTGGTACAACGCCTCGAGCAACGAATGTCTCGAGAATCCAACAGTGTGTGGAACGGAGTGTCTTAATACTATGTCTAAAGGAATAGTCGCACAATAGGACTGAACATTATATATTTTTGGTTAAATCTTAAAATAATAGTCTTAATGGTGTTCAATTTGGTATTAAAGTTCAAGTGAGATATCAGATGAAAGGGTTGACTAAGCTAAGCCTGAATTTCAGAAAATACCAATATAGACCTCCAACTTTTGTACGGAACCCTCGACGGGCGAGCCTGACTCGCGCCTGTCCGGTTTTTCAAATTAAACAAACGAAATCTAGAGGACCGAGTGTTTTAACACCAGAGCCCTTCCTACAATAAGGCTATAAGAAAACGTGCAGGTAAAGGTAAAAAAGACTGCGTATTAGTATTTTTGTAAACCTGTCGATATTTCAGCGAGACCGGTAGGATTGGATATAAAAGGCCATTGTGATGAAATCCATCGATAATATATTGTGTGGGGTTAGCATTGTGGACCCAAAAAGTGCGGACGAGATGATAGGTATTTGTTAAGAATTGAAAGACAAATAGGCCAACAAATGTAGGCGTATTATTCAGGCAAAAGGCAGAAGAAACCTAGCGTTAATCCACGGTATTATCCATAGCGATATTCCTCGAGTGGAAATCGAACCGACAACTTGATGGGTTTACAGTCGCACACTTATGACCCTGCGCCGAGATAGGTTTCTTCATATCCTCTTTATTTATATACTTGACACTTCTGTGTTAAAAGAAAAAAATCAATAGCACGTAATTTGAACATTTATAAAATACATTGGTACTATATGTGGGGGTTAAACCTATTTTATCCAACCTACGCGCAATGAAAATAAATATTTCTATCGATTTTTAACCCGTGTGTGGAACGTTGAGCTGATGGATTCTTTATAATTTTCTTTTTTTGCGTATTACTGCAAACGCGACGGTTGTCTATTATGACTATTTTATGTTCTCGCTCTGGTAAGGCGACAAAGCGTGGCGTCGAGTCCCGCCACTAAACATGCAATGCCTCGAAAAATTATATGTTTTTTATAAAGTTACTATATTTGAAATCGTTTAAAGTATAATAACTCTAAGCATTCTATACGAAATAAACGTAATTCCATTTATTCTTCGTTCAGATAATGAGTTCTGCCACTCAATACGCCATGCTCCCAGAATTTGGAGTGGGGAACGGAAGTGTCTTATTGGGAACGGAATATATTAACACTAGGTTAACAGGTTTCCTCCACCTACCCTGCTATGCGCGGGTGACAGCGTGAAGCAGTACCTTCATAGTAGATACACCTATTGAGTGGACATTAAATTGCATTTCAGATTGGAACGTATACTATACTAGTAACATTATCTGTTTACGGAAGTTTAAATGGAGGTATTAATAGTGTGACTTGTGACATAAATGTTAATACCTTTACTTCTAGATTAATATTATGAAGCTGAACAGTTTGTTTGGTTGAGAGCGTCAATCTCAAGAACTACTGGTACTGGTACACAGTGAACAGAGGTAAACAAATGTCAACTCACTCCTTTCCCCACTCACAGGCCCGTTTTGAGTGACAGCACTCAACACCGCGATTTGTCTCTTAAGCATTCGTGGGAATTAACCATTTCATTATTCTCAAAGAGCCACAACTGTACAGTTTACAGACAGTTCCTTAGATTTAATCTAGAATAATATTGCCTAGGTATCCAGAATAATATTGTATAGGTTTCTGCAAAGTTTCTGCATCTCAATCATTCATAAATAGACAATCACGGTTGACTAGCCAGCTGTAACTCGTTTAGATGTTCAATAGAAGTCTAACTAAAATGGAATAAATGCCAATCAAATCAATGCCTGTGTAAAAATGAAGAACTTAGGGATTTTCAATAATAAGTTTAATTTCTTTTTGAGGGCACCGGAGCGCAATGGTACTTCATATGACTGTAAACGCGACAGTCGTTAGTACAGTCCCCACTCGAGGAATTTATTTTTGATTTGCTGATTTCTCTCCAGAAAGGTACAACTTACGATGATGTTGATGATAAGTAAAAAATTACATACACTTTTATACTGGTAATAAAAATATTATTTTCCATAATTGCATAATGGTCTGCATGTATTTATTTGCACGCGAGACCGCCATGAAATTAATATTAACTTGGCATATTTTAAATATTAACTATATAATCTATAGCAGGGTATGCATAGAGAACCTGGTGCTGAGACACTCCATTCATAGCATACCACACTATTTATTTAGAAACTGCGTACATACAGTAATATTGAAACTATGAAAATAAAGTGTACATACTATAAAAACGATGGTAAATCGAAGGCTACAATACCGTGTGTGCGGTACGCGTAAAAATCAATTTGTTCTCAAATTACTCACGGAAGAATGCATTTTTATGGAATTTTATTATTAGAATATTATTAACACCTGTGAATGAGAATTTGTGCCTGTGAAAGCGACTGTGAGTTTGATTGACACTCGAGGGAATTAAATGTTTATTTAAATTTCTTCGTCGCTCTTATGTCCAGGCAAAGCGCGGTGTTGAGCCCCGCAACTCTATTCGCAAGAAAGTGGAGAACGGAGTGTCTTAACAATGGGTTCCCTCTGCCTACCCTGCTGTGTGCGATATACAGCGTGAAGCTGATTTATTTTAATTGATCATTTCCTAGTTTTGGCAACGAGGCCAAGCATGAGGAGTTGTAAAGACATATTTAATAGTTACTTTAATTTCCTCGTGAGGTAAAGGGCAGCGTTGAGTTCCACCACTTAATGCAATCCCCAAAAAATTCGCCAAAAGGTGGGGAACGGAAGTGCCTCAATGGGAAATGGAATGTCTTAACACTATTTTAAGTCGGTTAACATAACAAGTGACGTGGTTACAAGACATTTACAGTTTTACACAGCATTATGCTCTACGACAAATTAATTGACTTGACGAGATCCCACAAAATTTCTACGAACAATGAAAGTAAACAATGTGTTTCAAGTTACAATGGCGTGAGCGTTGCGAGTTATTATTCACTTATATTAAAAATATGAGCTATAACTTATATGGACTTCATAGGAAGGCTTTATAGAAAAAAAAGTGTGTCTATACATAAAATAAAATTGTAACTGATCGCTATTTGTACTTATGTATTTTTTGCAAATTTCCCTTAGCGTAAAATGTTTGTCTTATTTCTATTGTTCTTTCTTCCATTTTCTATTTATATGTTGTTCGTTAATAATTATAAAAAAAAGCTGTTTGCCTCGTTACGAGCAAAAAAAAAATGCCGCTGTTTCGAACAATTTTACATAATTAATTCTATCTACTTTATGGAATCTATAAACCCGTGGTATTCTCTTGTTTCAGAATGTAAGGCATGCCTGGTATTTAATTGAAATTCACTTGTTATCTACGGATAGGAATTAGGCAGATATTGAAACCATCGTCAGTATTCTCACGTTAAAAAAAAGTTATTCTAAGTAATTTTATTATTAAGGAAAATATAGTTAGTCTGAAAATAAGAATATCGTGGTTGATAATACAAAAAAATTACATCTCTGTCCTAAAAAACGGAGTGTCTTAACACTAGATTCATTGTGCCTACTCTGCTATATCCGAGACACATCGTGTAACTATGAGAATAAGAATATAAGTTTACAATATCAAAATTTTATTTAAAAAACTTTCAAATCTTATTTAATTGTAATATCCTTATCTAAATTAATAATCATAATTAAAATTAAATTTATTAAAATGACCAGTTTCACTTTTCAAAGTGAAATTACTGGCGAAGGCCAACCTGTGTCCACAGCCAAATAGCATACACTTAAGAACCGGCAATAAATCAATAACAAACAGCCGCAGTCACATCACTAGAGATTTAAAAAGCCGCATTAAATGTATCCAATATAATAAAGCGCGCGAAATTATTTCTTATTAAAAAAATATAACATGGAAAGTTAATTTACCATATTTTTAACACTATTTAACACTTATTAATATATATTTTTCTAGTTAATCACGCACGCGTTTATACAAAATAAAGATTATAAATAAAACACATTAACAGTTATACGAAATATAAATTATAAATAAAAAAATATATCACTTGGTATTAACTATATAATTAAGTTATTCTGTTTTGACAAGAAAAGAAAAAAAAACAAATACAGATTAAATAAACAAAACAGAATAGAAATAGAATATTTTTTTTTTGTGCTCAACAAGGGAGCACTGCATAGGTCGGTATCACGCGAGAGACTAGTAATGTAACAATGGGAGCTGATGCACATCTGTGTTTCATCATATAAAAAATAAAACCTAGGTCATCTGGACCGCAACTTATTCATTAACTACCCTATATAAGTTTAAAGGTCTGTATTATTAATAATACTTTATGACGCAAATTATTATATTATAAAGATTATTATAATATTTTTATTTTTAATCATGATTGGAAAATTAATAACGTTTGAATACATGAAAAAAAATAATTTATAGTGAATTACGATTACAAATGAGGTAAGAGTATCGATTTATTTAGAAAAAAAAATTTTTGAAAATCTTTTTATAAATAATTGAAAAAGAAATTGACATTATCTTTTTAAGTCTCTTTTAAAGTATCTTTAAATAAATAAGTAAATACTCACAATAAAACCGTAAAAAGCAACATAAATCTGACACAAATATAAAAAAACAGCCTCACTTTTTAATTATAACAAAACGGCCGCGACCATTTAGATATATTACTGTAACTAATCGGCCTTGACCAATTAAATTTAAAAAGTTTAAATGATATATACGAGTACGTAGTACGTGTTGCACTCGCGTAATGCACTCGATGTGTGAGCGAAATCTTGCAGAATTTAGTTCAACAGGGAGGGAGTTATAAAAGGTTGTTTCTCAATATATGCACTACAAATTAAATATATTATTTTTATTTTTTTTTAATATTTATTCGTTAGTTTTATTTAATTCATTTTTTTATATTACCTTCTAGGAACTGAATTCACAACCCTGATACACTGAAAGTATCTTATGTGCCACGTCACTGTCAATTTAAGCATACACATACCCTATTTTCAGTTTGTTTGAGGGTGCTTATCTCAGGACTATTGATGCTAAATGAAAAATATTTTCGTATTAAATATAATACCAAAAGAGTTTTTCTTAATCGGGTCCATTTATGGACGAAGGCTAGATAGTGAAGGCTATAACGTTAATCATTTCGATGTAACCCACTACCTGCGATGAATGTCATCTCGAGCACTTGAATAGAATGTGTCATGTATCATACACATTATGCAACTGTTACACTTATTGCACCACGCAGGCAAAGCCACGGGTAAAGGCTGTTTCTTAATAATTTAATACAATTACATACCTGTATTTTTTTATCTACGCGCATAACATTGAACTGAGTATATGACATTTCGTAATAATTTCAATTAATGGTCGCATGACTTCGACGTGTTTTTTTTATTTACGTACAAATTAAGGATGTCAACGTCTGACTTGAGGCGATGAATGTGGGCACCAAAACTGTGGGTCCCAAATTTTTTAATTATACGTCAACGGGAACAACCCTATAAGTTTGGATTACGTAGCTGTATATTTTGATCGTGTTGACTTAGAAGCTTGATTTTTTTTTGTGCTTCGCGGGACAAGAGGCCGAAATACTTGATACCTTCTGACCTTCTACCACCTGATTTCAGCTTGATATCTCCACACGGATCTCCAGATGAATGGTCTGGACAGACGGAGAAACGCACGACGACGTGATCCTATAAGTCTCGCGTTTGGCCGCATTTTCTATTTTCCTTTGTTTTATAAATCAACATAGTTTTATTTATATTGCGAGCGGCCGCAGGAAACTAAATTGTAGTAGAAACAGTAAAGTTTGAGTTATGCACTGAATATTCAACCTCGTTGTTTTAGTGCCAACTTTTGTTGAACATTTTAAATGGACGTTTTAAATAGACAAACACTGTTATTTACCATTTTTCCCTCAATTTATGCGATACAGCACTTCAGTTTTTATGTTTACCTAAAAACCATTAGTAGCGATCGTGGCGCATTCAGTTCCCACACGGAGTTATTATTTCCCTCATAACAAGACAAAACGTGGCGTGAAAACGTACCGCCGTTCAACACGACGGAGAGTCTTAACACTAGGTTTCCCTTGCCTACCCTGCGATATGCGGGACACGGATAAATACTTTAAGGCCACTATAATAAATGACGACGAGCCGCCCTTGAACGTTTACCCTCGGCCTTCAATATTATATCAGCTAATACATCTTTACATGAAACTTGACCGAAAAGAAACAAAGGCAAAATGCACTTGGATAATTTTTATTTAGAATCTTATACGACTTTGTTTTGTAATAAAAATGCAAAAATAACAGTTCCATTTTTCGCATAGCAGGGTAGGCAGAGAATTTGTAGACTGAGACGCTCCATTCCTCACTGTTACTTACGGACACTCCACTTCTCGACAAATAAAATGAATATAAAAAAAACATTACAATATTTGTATTGTGTATCACAAATTTGTACAAAATAATAAACGTTTATTAGTCGCTTGGCAAATTTCAGTATTGGGAACGAATATCCGAACTTCATTACTTAAATACGTTGGTTTCAAAGCTGAATAGTTATTACTGATTCCGTATTAACAAATCCATTAAAATTATAGTTTACTATGATATTAACTCAAGAAGCCAGTCAGTATTTGTTAACCTCGGACAAAGAAAGAGGGGTTAAGTTTCACGTATGTATGTATGTGGAATCGCAACTACGTTCGTTTTGTAACCTAAACCTACGACCTTAAGCCTAATATTTAAGCCATTAACTATTCCACATATCAATAATTCTATTTTCAGCAAGCCATACATAATTTCAGGGGCACGTCAGCTTCCATCGTTTAGTAGCTTTCGACACGTATGTATGTAAATGAAATTCGTTACAGTCTCAAATCTTAATATTTCTGTCTATATAGAGACAACTGACTTGTGTTTTCTACGGTAGTTAAATTGTTCATCATACATGCGTTTTTGTTACAAGAGTTTCCATAATAAAGTAAAACTTTGAAAAGATCTATTTAATATGTTATTATTTTGTACTAATATTTTAAATGTAATTCTTGGTGAGGCTGGATAGACGTTTGTTTCACTTTCACGCAAAAACGCCGTTCAGTAGAAACGGAATTAAATGACACTACAGTCTCTCTAATATTTTTATAAGATCTATTTAATTACAAGTATATAATTTTACATTTCTTAAACTGTACTTTGTTTTTGCACGCTAATTGTCAATCATCCACTTTCACTGTCTGAGTGGTCTGGAGATAAAGTCTGATGGGATAAATCCAACCTGTAGACGCACACGCGGCTGTAACCACTGATGGTAGAAACATGAAATTTAGAGAGATGTTTATTTTTATAATGTGAACATCCATTAAGAAGGGACTTTGAAAAATTTAAAATCTTAAGAGTTCATCCCTAGGGGGTTAAAACTTTTAATTATTAATAGGGGTTGAAAATTTGTATGGAAAATTCTTAAAATTTTAAACTCTTAAAATTATTTTATTGAATACGTCATGGTTCACGGTTTATTAGAATTAAACTAAAAATAATATATGTAATAAATATTCATATAAGAAGAGCGGGCGAAGCCGCCTGAGTGCGCTAGTAGGTATAAATACAAATTCCATTCCGCAATCCGCTTCGCCGTACAGGCGAAGCGGATTGCGGGTCGCTACGTCACTTCGTTTGTTCACTCTGAAACTAGTAAAACTAGTCTAACAACAAATTAAAGCGACCAACACAAATTTCATGAGTAGATAACGCTAATTAATGTAATGCCTAATTAAAAACACGACATTGAAGCCAGTTGTGGGGCTGGGAAGCGTGCGACTAGAATCGGAACAGGACGTGGTAAATGCGGCGTTGAGTTCCGGAACACTCGGTGGAAAGTGGGGGAAGTGTCTTAATGAGCACATGATGTCTTCACACTAGGTTCTCAGCTAAAGGTATTGCCAAATCTGTTCGGGATACAGCGTGAAGTTAAAAGAAAGAAAACATGACATCACAATGCAATAGATAAGTTTTTAAAGGAATCACCACTACGTAATTGTTAATAATTTGAATCTCAATTTCTGTATTTGTTTTAACCAAATCAAATAGTGACGTAATTGGACAACGTCTGACTGTAAGCGCAATGGCTGTGGGTTCGATGTGAGATTCCCACACGTGGGAATTAATTATTTTGCGCGACGACACGCGATGTCGCTAATCCTAGACTTTTGACTAATTTGACAGTAGGTTTCCTATGCCTGCTATGCGAACAAAAGCGTGACTGCGATTTTTTGCAGATTATTCTCAAAATTTCGACACATTTTAAATGATTTACCAATTAAGTCGCGTAAATTGTAGTTTTTTAGAACTACACATTCTTGTAACCCGACGTCATCAACATTTTCAGCAGTCACCGATCACAAGAGGATTTGCCTTCAAAACAGTTAGAGATGTCTTCAAAACAGAAGATAAGTAATAACGCTTTTTATAAATATATAATTATTCTTTGATATAGAAGTATAAATATAATTAATAAGAAGAAAAATGTCTTAAAATTTCTAATATAAGATATAGGGACATTATACTAACCTTGATTTTTAGTAACTTATCCATTTATAATCTACAGAACCTCGACCTTGCTACTTCAACAGTGTCTTTTCTTTATTTCGCTACATCAGTCTCTTAACTAAGACTCTATTCTTTTAATTAATTACTTTAATTGAGTGGCGGCTGGCTGGCAGGGTGCCAACTAAGGTCGGGAGTTCGATACAAAGTTTATAATAACATTGAAATATTGGAGAGCATTTAAAACAGGGTTAGAGCCTAGAGGATAGCTGTCAGTTTGAAACTGATTTGGAGGAATGAATTAGTTTTCATTTACTCGCTTTTCTCGAATTCAAGCTGAAAATTAATTGAGAACGGAGTGTTCTGACACTATCTACTCTCTAGTTTCCCCACTATGGGGGAAATCGCATGAAGTTGTGGAAAATGTTATTTTACACTGAATCGAATTGTCATACTTTAAGTATAACATTACAATTCGAGACCTACGTGGCACAGGGGCACAAGCGTGTTTCTGTAAACGTGACGGTCGTAGTTTCGATTCCCGCTCTAAGAAATGAATTATTTCATATTTTCATTTCCTCGCCCTGGTAAAAAGGCAAAGCGCAGCATTGAGTTCTGCTCGCGATGCGTCGAGGTTTACGGAACGGAAACCGAACGAGATACTCCGTTCTCCATTTTCCAGTTCACTACGTTCCCTCTACCTAATCCTGCTATATGCGAGGAAATATTACAGGAAATATCACCATATTATAATAGATGATGTAGATATTACACGTATTGTATGTTACAAGCTATATATTAATCAAGCTCATAAAAGCGCCCATATGTTACCTGGAATTTTGCGATTATTAATTTCCAACAGCATTACGACCCAGTTATTCCGAAATTTAGATGGGTACAGCTAATACTTAAAACGTATAAGAGAAAGAGAATATAGTGTCAAAACACTGATGTTCTTTTCTTATTTATTAAATGACTTAAAAAATAAATGGAGCATTATCATTTTGAGCTGTAGGAATATAAATATAAATAAAACAACTATGATGTTCTCGGAATTGGATAATATTCAGTTTCATAATCTATTTAGACTGTCAAGCACGTGTATGTTCGTCCACAAATTTCTAGGGAACCAATAGTTATATCGAGATGATCCTTTTTGATTTAGATAAGCTATATTCCAACTCAAGGAATAATCGATTCGGAAGTATAATCTTCAAAAGAGAAAGTAGAGAACGGAGCGACTTGTCAACTATCACCATGTAAAAAATATATAATATTTTGTTAACCATAAAAGCCACCTTAGAAAAAGTAATACACGACTTTGTATTATTTCTTACCTACCTATTATAGAACAAAGCAGACTACAAAACTACTAACGTCGGTCTAGTTTACCACAAAACCCTATTGTCTAGACCAACTTATTATAGCATTCTAGAATTACTATTAATAACTCTGGAAAAATGTTCTATTTAATGTTTTTTAAACAATTCCAAAAATAGGAGATTCTCATTTGAACTGGCCGTTCTCTTTTTCAATACAGATCATCAAGAAGAGAAGATAAATACACTATAGCCGCCGTTACGTTCCTTGATTTGACACTAAGCTCCCTCGGTCTACCCCGTGCATTATGCAGGACACAGTGCGACTCTATATTTTTATTCTCTTAAAATAAAGATAAACGTACGTATTCATGAAAATTATCAGGATTGGTTACACAATAGAACACTTACGTAGGGTGTGTCACCTAGCACTTCAAGTCAAGCAAGAACTGATAACTTTTTAACAATCTGATCCCCATGTCATAATCTTTTGACACATTATTAAGAAACAAATATTTATTTAAATGATAGTATAATTTAAAAAAATATATATGTTTTAAAAATATATATTTAAGGCCGTCGTGGCGCAGTGGCACAAGGGTGCCGCCCGCAAACTCGATAGTTGTGGATTCGATTCCCACTCGAGGAAGTGAAATATTTATTTTCTCAATGGGAACAGAGTGGCTTAACACTATTTTAGATACTAATATAGATAAAAAATATAATTTAACTTTACAACAGAAAATGCAATTGCTTTTTCCACCTTTGTTGATGTTTGCAATCGTTAAAGGTTCTCGATCGTTATCGTCGATAAATAACGGAATTCAAACGAAAGTAGTTCTCCATTACTTTTCTTTTCTCTTTTTATTTTCTGGTATTGAGTATTTTTCTTTCGAATGCTTACAATGCAATACTCTATTATTGAATTAGCTAAGAGCATATAGCTGCGGCGTAGTTTACAAGTGTTTAACTTTGTACGCAAGGGTCGCAGTTTCGACTCATTAGGGAGGAAATTTTTATATTGATATAGCGGCGTTGATTTCCATTTTTGAAATGGAATATACGTGGGGAACTTACTATACGCGGGACGCATTGTAAGTAACGATATATATATATATATATATTTTTACTGAAGTTAAAAAAGGAAATATTACATACAACAGAGCAAATAATAATACTATTTAAGAAGAAAACAATGTCTATTTTCCTCGCCCTGGTAACAAAGCGCGGCGTCGAGTTCCACCAAAAGCGCGTAAACACAAAATGTCTCAAAAGTGAGGAACGGAGTGTCTTAACGATACTTGTGCCTGTATAGCGTGAATCTAAAAAAATAGAAATAAATAAATATATTGATTTTACACGAATGAATGTGGGATTCATAAAAAATTTTCTTATTATGTAAAAATTGAAAAATTATGTCCAGCTTTTAAAGTAATATGTTGGGTATACTACAGTACAAATGGTGACAGTGGTAGAATGGAGTGTCTTAGCACTAGGTTACATGCCTATCCTGCTATGTGGAAAAAACTTTAAGTTGCTATATATACTTTTGAACATATAAATATGTGTGTATACACATTTACAAATAAAAAACAACTTCATTAAAATAATACTACACTACAAAAACAAAAGGAAATCTAATAACCATAGATAATTTGTTTTTTTTTTTTAACAAAAACATTTCAGCTGTAATAGACGATATGAATACTGTTTATCATAATAAGAGTATTATTAAAATAAATGCTAATACATTCAAGAAAAATATAAGGAAATGTTTATTACTTTATTAAAATGTATTGTAAATAGGGCAAGTTATCTGTATGATTGATGCCATCGTGGCACAGGGGCACAAGTATGTGACTGTTAACACGATGGTTGTGGGTTTGATACCCACTCGGAGGAATGAAATATTTAATATTTTTTCAATTTCCTTGCTCTCGCAACAAGGCAAATAGTGGCATTGAGTTGTGCCCCTCAACGTGTAATGCCTCCAGAATTCAAGGGAGAAGGGAGTGTCTTAACACTCCAGATGAATATTATGGAACAATTCTGGGTACATGAATTTAACTATTCTCGAACAGAAACGATAACTCCAAGTTCAAGATAATTATTCAAAAAATAGTCTCAATGAATATTTAATTTTAATAAGCCAGGCAGCTAGCTTTTACCGACAGCTTTGCTTTCATAGTCAAATTGGTTATATCAAAGTGATTAATGTGATAATTATATTGGTCACAAGATGAAGCTATAGCCTTCACACATATATTTTTTTATAAACAATAATTTACTTGTTGTAACCTGTAAACAAAAAAAAAATATATATATATAAAAATAGAACAAACACTTACCAGTATATGATGTAGAGCTGTAGGAATCCGCCGAGGATGCTGAAAGGGATCTACTTCGGTATCTAGCAGACTTTTTCAATGCACCAGATTTTCCTCGTTGTCCTTCGAATTTTCCAGCTGAACCATCAGGATTTCCACCACGGACCTGGCCAGGGTCTGTCACTGGACTATCACTGGGTACATTAGCCGCTGCTACACTTTCTTTCCTCTGCTGGTTAACTTCTATATGACCGTCAGACATCTTGCTATCTTTTATTAGATATTAATACAACGTATTGTATAGAAAATTTATTAATTAAAAATCTCACTATATCAATGGTTATTCACTTAATAAGATTAATATTACGTTTAAGTGCAGTTTTAAAATTATTATAGAAAATTTAGGCAACCATATTCGTTTGCGAATCCAAAATAGAAAATATCAATAATAAAAACAATTATCAGAAGCGCAGTGTCGATTATTTAAGATGCGATGGACTTTAAACCCGATATATCCAATTATAATTATTTATTGATATATATACATTGATAAAATACTATTAGAAATAGTTACATGAAGTAAATTATAAGATAGATACGTTTCACAAATTACATTATATTTGAAAAATCTGCGAAATTAATACTCCCACTGTGCGACCGAAACACGCTCCCCTCCACACTTTGTCATATAAAAACGGAAATGTCAATTTTTGTTGCGTTGATCGAAATATTCTTTATAAATCTTTTTTTTTCTATTTTAATAAATTAATAAATAAATATATTATACTTTTATACATGATGAAATCAACTAAGTTTAAGAAAAAAGAAGTTCATATATTTTTAATTATATAATATTAATTTTATTTCCAAAATTAAAATTTTATATAATCCAAAATATTGGTACGTAAATATGTAACATGAATGTATTTGAAATATGAGCAAATCTAGTACAAAATTGATTTAATAATGCTATTGAAGATGTATTGATATATTCATTTTTTTTTTATCACAATAATTTATAATATTTTATTCATTTTTGAATTTATATAAAATATATATCGACTCTTTTTAAAAATTGTAAATTTTTTTTTATAAATATCATTGCAAAATAAGCTATCTGTGGCAACAGTTTTCAATCACTAGCGTCGCCAATATGGAAATGAAATGCATGACAACCGCTACGCTACGTAAAACAGTCAGGAAATAAATAACTAACAAAAACTGTTTTTAAATATAAATTATTGGTGAGTAAGCTCAATTTAATTCATTTATTACAGTATTAGTATTTTATTTTATATATAAGTTTCAATTTACAATGGCGTGGTAATCAATAAAGAAACCTTATTTTTCAAAATTCGTCATCAAACTACCGGTGGACTGCGTGAATTAATTTTAAATATCGCAAACGTGTTAGGATTTATTGCAGGCAATATAAATTAAACATGGAGTGGATTTCCTTGAATTTTTCATTTATGCCTGTGTCATTTTTAAATGCGTCGTTCGTCGTAAATAACTTTGTTTTTCATTGATAAAAAAGCGTTGACATATAATGTCATTTTATGATATATCATCATTCATGGTTATTTTATAAAATCGAGTAAGTAAATATTTCTTTATTCACGACGGGTAAATATGATAATTGGCCTTAAATTACTGTGTAAACAGCAACAGTCGACAAACGTGTAAAGTTACACATGACCTTAAAAAATTGTGAAAATAACTAAGAAATGTCAGCTGCTGTTATCTTAAACAAATATTTTTGATTGTACGATTATAGCAGGACAGTTATACTTAAAAAATTTAGTACTTGATTAACACATTGTACCAAACATTAAGAACATTATAAATGTAGTTATTAACACAGGATTGGAAATGTGGAATAATTTAAGTGTAACTTAAATTAAAACTTAAATAAAAATAATAAATATATGTGGTTTTAAGTAATTATAATTTCGTTTCTAGTATTAATCAAATCAATCAATCCTACATCTGTAGTGGGCCCATTCAACTAAATCTACTATTGATGTCCAATCACAAACAATTAACTATAACATTAACTCTTTGGCTTTTCATGTGGTATCTAAATGTTATAAGTTATCAACAATATTAAATTGTCACAAATGTATAGTGATTTAGTGATTCCTTAGTATTTCTTTTGTAGCTTTATACTGTATCCCATATATAGTAGGCAGAGGGAGCTTAATTAATGTGTTCCCTTTCCCATTTTCTGTCTTGTTTTCAAGATGTTACTTGATGAGTGACAGAATTCAATACAACATTTTCTCTTGTTATCAGCGAAGGCAAATGAAATAATTAATTTCCCTAAGTGGGAATCAAACCAAGCATTTACAATCAACTATGTCCTATTCTGTCTCTTCAAAAAAGACTAACATAAAAAAGACATTCGAATAAGGTTCCATAACTTACAATTTCAATTTTGAAATAGGATTTGTTCATGATCGTGCTATTAACATTAAGATACTTAAAAATTAAAGTAAAAAATAAATTTCTTTGTTTAATAAGATAAAAGACTTTCGTCTCTTAACATTGTTGTTCTTTGTACAATTAAATTGCACTGCTATGTTCCCTTACAGAATACACAGAGTGAAACAAGTATCGAAAGCATTTTATTTTTCACTTTGTGTCTACTGTGTTCTGTCTTGCCAGAGCAGAATAGTGTAATATATTTACATGGGGTTATATGGTTGCAATAGAAATAAGTTTTTATTAAAATAATTCCAGTACAAAATGTCCTCCGGACGCGGTCGTGGGTACACAGGGCGTCATCATCTACCACCACTGGCTCGGGAGACGCGTCCAGGCGATGATTATGAGGACATCAACTCAGTTAGAACACTGGCAGAGCTTAGCCCCAGGGCTACAGGTTAGTGAAATACAAATTCAGTTTACAGAGAACTTAAGGGTGGCGGCGGACGAATCGTCAACCTTACTAGATGGGTTTATAAACTCATCCTTCATATTATTTTTGCTCATTGCATACAGTCACTAATTCACACACGTTACTAGTAAGAGTTAATGTATGTGCATTTATTCACCTCATTTGCATCCACACGTACACTCATTCATCCCTAAAAGAACAACAATCAACATGACACTTTTTAACCATATAGTTATAGGTAATAGCATTGCTAGAATTTGTCTCGGAGAAAAGCTAGATTTTTACTACTGGAATTGTTAGAAATTTATTTAAAAAATTAAATAAATAAGAAATAATACTCAGTGTATAGAATAATTCACGAAAATCAAGACTGTCGCGCTCGGGACATTTAAATTTTAGGCTTAAAATCGGGTCTCTGCAGGGTAAGCAAAGGAAGCCTAGTGTTAACACATTCCATGAGACACTGCATGTTAAGACATACCCTTCTAACTACATGTTAAGACACTTCTAATTTCATTAGAAATTACAAAACTGGGAGACGTGGCCACTCTAACTAAGGTTGGCTCTTACGGCTGCATTGATTTTAGGCAAATTATTTTATATCTCAAAGACCTACTATTTTATACCTGCAGCCTAATATATATATATATTAGACTGCATTGATTTGCAAATTTAAGTTTAGGACTTTTTTTTTACTTTTCATTATTTTCTTCCCGAGTGCAAGTGAACAATGTGCATAAGTTTAGAGAAGCCAATTTCACGGTGAACAACCGTACTGTTCTATCATAATATTAAATACAGTACGATCGACAAGCAGTGGTCGCCCTGAAATCAGGCTTCCTGAACTTTTAAGGCACTTCACTTGGGAAAAAATAATCAAAAGTAGGAAAATCAAATATATATACAGCTAACTTCATGGTGGCCACTACTCATAGACTATACAGTACCATCATCATATAAACATAGAATAAATTAATCCATTGTAAATATTCAAACATGTCATTCCAGAGACAAGATTGGAAAATGATGATGAAGAACCTGTCAAAGATGAGAAGAAGGAAGATGATTGCCTCGCAGAACTTCTGCATGTGGATGAGCAATTTGCACCATTGTTAGTTTTGGTAGGTTTGTTTTCTTTTAACTTTTATGAACATAACAAAGGGAACCTAATGTTAAAACATTCCGTTCTCCACTTTCCGTCGAATTCTCGAGGCATTGCTTGTTGAGTGGCGGAACTCATTACTGCACTTTGCCTTGTTGCCAGAGTGAGGAAATTAAAATATTAAATATTCCATACCTCTCCAATTGGGAATCGGATCCACAACCGCTGCGCTCACAATCACACTCTTGTGCACCTGTGTCACGACGACCGCAGACTAGAGAAGGATGAGTGAGAACCTGTCAAAAATGAGAAGAAAGAAGATGATTTCCTTACGGAACTATTGCAAGTGAAAGGGCAATTTGCATCATTGTTGGTTTTAGTGTGTTAGTAGTGTTAAAACATTCCGTTCTCCATTTAAGTATTGATACATGATAGATTGACGGAACTGTATGCCAAATTTTCGTCCGGGAATCAATCAAGCAGATCAAATCAGACCGGGAAACTGGTAATATTTTTTTCATTAAGAATGTATCCCTGCGCCACGACTGGTCGCAATACAGAATGTCTCGAAGATTCGGTGGAAAGTCATAATCGGAACATCACACTAGGCCCCCTCTGCCTACCCTGCCATGCGTAATATAGCGTGAAGCTAAAGAAATACGTCCTTTTTGATATTACTTTCAATTGATTAATCAAAATGACACATTTTACAGTATGGTACTTCACAAGTTTTTTTTTACGTTTTACAGTTGGAACAATTCTCGCCGGGCGAAGACGGTATACAGTTTAATAGGAAACTAAGACACTTTGAAACCACGGTCACAAATATGTGTCCCGATGAAACGCGATTACAGTGAGTACTTTTTAACATTTTATTTGAATGTAAATTGAAGTTTGCCAGGAGTGTAAGGTGAAGTTTGCCGGTTTTTACAGTAGGTGAGCTAGCAGGATGTAGGCATTTCTATGATTTGTTACATACACGATTGTTGACCTCGTCACTCAACACCCAAGTCTCATTCTGTCAAAATAATAGCGTCATAGTCGTTTTTCTTTTAAACCGTCGCCAACTTTTAAAAGCCTTGGGAAAATCCAGAAGTATGGAAAATGGGTGTCACACTCATTGAATGACAGGCAAATGGAACATCGAAAAACCATTTGTGAAAAGCTGCTTCAGCGGTTCGAAAGGACGCTTGTCACTGGTGACGAGAAATGGATTTTTTGAGAACCCGAAGCGAAAAAGATGGCTTTCACCTGGTGAAACCACCCCATCCACTGCAAAGCCAATGGTCTGTGTTTGGTGGGACCAGGATGGTGTGGTGTTCCACGAGCTATTAAAAACTGGTGAAACGGTAAATACGGATCGCTCCCGACAACAAATGATCAATTTGAATCATACGTTGATTCAAAAACGACCGGAATGGGAATGCACCCGAAGACATGGCAAAGTTATTTTGCAACATGACAACCTACCGTCTCATACCGCTAGATCCGTCAAGGACACATTAAAAACACTTAATTGGGAAATATCGCACCCGCCGTACTGTCCAGACCTCGCCCCAACTACTACCTTTTCGCATCGATGGTGCACTCACTTGCAGAGCAGCACTTCGTCAGTTTTGAAGAAGTTGAAAAATGGCTTGTCGAATGGTTTTCCTCGACAGAAAAAGTTTTTTTTGGAATGGTATCCATAAATTGCCTGGATGAACGAATTGTATAGAATCAAATGATCAATACTTTGAATAAAAATATTTTGAGATTCCCTTGAAAATTATGTGCTTCTTTTTAACGAAAAAACTGGCAAACTTGTAATTGTAATTGGGCGATTGCCTGTATAAATAAATAAATAATTTTGTAAATAAAATACTTATTCCTAATACCACATTAGTAAATCTGTCTAATTACCAACAATGATATACAAATATGAACCTGCACCCCTCAGCCAGGCGTTCGCCAGTTTTCGCGCAGCGGCGTTACAGAGTTCAGTTACGTCGCGCAAGATGGCCGCCGTCGGTGCCTCTTTCACACGGCAACAGAGGCAACAGTTGTTGAGAGCTGCACTGTTGAATGTTGTTATGCAGGGGACCTTTACAAGTGAGTTGATTGATTGATTTTTAGCCATCCATAAGTTTGACCTGTTTGTAGATATGGGTATGTGTATCTCTGTCTGTGGCAATCGTAGCTCTCTAATAGATGAATCGATTTGGATTTCGTTTTTTAAGATGACTTAATCAAGAGTTTAGTTAGCCATGATTGGAGAAAATGTGCTCAGCTCTTTGAAGATTATCAGCTCTTTCTTAATTATTTATACATTTTTTAAAGCTTTTTCTGTTTTTAATTTAAGCTTAATTTTCTTGGACTGTCTTATTTAGTCATGTTTATCCATCCACTATACCTTGGGCGTGTCTTTGGTTTTTAAAAAATATTCTTTTTTTTATTGCAAGTAAAACATATATTTATCAAAAAAATAAATAGAGAGAAGCGACGCGACGATTGCGGGTTTTATTATTTCCGCTCGAGGGAACGAAATATTTAATATTAAAATGGTAACGAGGCAAAGCGCGACGTTGAGTTCCGCCACTCAACATGCAAGGAAAACACAGAGTAATAATAAACATTTGTGTTTTACAGAATTGGATGTATTAGAACAATCAAATCCAATATATTTGATTAATGCAGCCAACCTGATGGGCGATTATTTTGCAGGTAGTAAAAAATATAATTAGTTTAAAATATAATTTAATACTTCAATCAATCTAATATTTATATATATTTTTATTGCACTTTGTAACAAAGATGGATGTGCAAAGTGAATTTAGGGAGAGTGACTCGAGGCAATGCTGCTGCGAAACGTAATTCAGTAAAAGTTGCTTTAATAAAAGTAATTATTTATTTATTTTTTGAGAAAAAACACATTTTTTACGGACAATTCCAGATTTCGGGAATGGCAACTATTTTTTGTACAAATAATATCAAACTACCTATCTAATATTAGAAATTTGAAAATTTGTTAATATGACTGTTTGTTACAATTTAAATTTTAATCCAGTACCACTGAACATAAGCATACAAAAAGCATTCATATGAAACTTAACAGTGATATAAGTTATACATCAGAATAACACATAGGGCTTATGTAAATATTTTATATAATTTGGCTAAAAGTTTTAGTTTTAAGTACATACTTGAGGATGGCAAGGCAAATAATTCCATTTGTAATAAGCCAAAGCGCGACGTTAAATTTCGCCACTCGAATATTGATTGGTACATGAGGAACGCATTGTTTTAACATTAGGTTCCCCATGCCTACCCTAATGGGGAAAACGTGAAACATGTTTTAATTGTGTATTTTTTTATAAATTTCAGAGGCCCGCCTATGCAATGGTAACAAAGTGCACATTTTAGCGAACCCACTATTACAATACATGAGAGCTTTGTTGGCAAGTGATGACCTGAGGGCTCATAGAAGTCTTGCTACTCAGGTGAGAGATACCGTTAATAAATAATGAGTGGCGTATCTCAACGCCGCTCTTTATGTTTTGATGTATTTATTTCATAGTGTATAGCAGGGTAGGGTAGGCACAGGGAAACTGGGAACCTAGTGTTAAGACACTTCTGCTCCACACTTCTCGCTGAATTCTTGAGACTGACCGAGTCTGAGTATGAATCGAACCTAAAACTGTCACATTTTAACAGTTCTACCCCACAACAAAAAAGACGTTTTTATCCCGCACAAGCTTCACACTGTATCCCGCACACAGCAGAAGTGAAAACCTCGGTGTTAAGACACTCCGTTCCACACTTTCTACCGAATTCTGGAAGCATTGCGTGTTAAGTGGCAGAACTCAACGCCACGATTTGCCTCGACACCAGAGCGAAGAAAAAATATAAACGTAAAGAAATATTTCACTTCTTCGAGTGGGAATCGAATCCACAACCGTCGCGGTTGCGGGCGGCACCCTTGTGCCACTGTGCCACGACGGCTTTTATTACTTATTGTTCACAAATCAATTTCAATAAATACATATGGAAAACGGAACTTATTACGGAACCTATTATATTTTTTTGTATCCAAATGTAACAAATTCGTCTTATGCTACACGTAATTAATATATTAAAATATACTTTTTTTTTTTCTTTACAGCTTATGCAAAATGGCCGAGAACTGCTATCAGTGTTAGCTCAAGAACTAGATGACCTATCAATATCAATCAGACTGCGCCTCTTAACTCCGCCACCTGTCAGCATTATATGGCTTTTACTATCCGCGGATCTATGTTTGAACAAGTTTCTGCCGTTACCAAACACTTTGCAGCAGTTCTATGCAGCTCATTTAGATTTGACATCAGATGATAATTTCAGTGAGGTTTCATATGGGTCATGGAAGAATAAAGAAGAAACAGATGTGGCGCAGAATCTGTCTCAAATTAACTTGAATCAAGATGAGGATGCCAAGCCTAAGCTAAGACCCATATTAGGGGCTGGAGCTGGACTATTAAGACAAGAGCAGTTGTCCCAAGAGAGCTTTGATACTTGGACTATAAAAAGTAATCTAAATAAAAGATATGATTTGAATTCGTGGAGGCAGGAAGAGAAAAAAGAGGAAGGTGAAGTCTTCAATCCTACAGTCATGCCTCCGAATTATCCGCCACCGAATTATAATTATCAAGAACCTTATGTTAATTATTTGCAACAAGGTGATGGAGCGTATATACAAAGTTTCCAAACACCCAATTATAATGCTCCAGAATTTATTCCACAGTATACAGAGCCAAGGCCAAATATGCCAGAAAGAGTAAACAATGAGGTCCAAAAAACCTCAAATACAAGAAAACCCGTGGAGAACTGGAGGAAAGATAAAAATGAGGTCAAAGAAGATGCAAATAAGAATAATAAAAGTTGGACTCGATCTAAAGATAGTTTAAATGAAGAAGAGAGAGAGCGTGAGGTTAGATCGGCCTCCAGAAGTTCGAGGGAGTCCAGGCATTCGAATCCAGGCAGGGCAAACAGAAGGAATAGCGGGGAAGACTCGAAAACTCCACCACGAAAGCATGTTGCGGAAGTTCCGCGGAATCAGAAATATTGGGATCACGATGACAGATGTGATAAAGACTATAATAGTTAGTGTCGATAGATGTGATGTTTATCAATTAACTGACATTATTGACAAAAGTGCATTTGATTAGAAAATTTTCAATGCCTTTGGTATTGTCTTTGGATGTAAATTTGTTGATTTTTTTGAAGGTATTTGGATATTGAAAATTTAGGGACTTACAATTTTAGTATGGATATAGCACAAATGTATAAATTATTTAATGTAATGTCTAATCTTAATACATAGATTTACATCTGTCAAATTAAATTTTGATACAGATTAAAAATTAAATGTTCAACATGAGATTATATCGGTCATACCATTATAAAGAGGACTTTAAAAAAAACTTATAATAGTAACCAATAATAAGTTTCTGAAATTTTATTTTAGTCTTCCTAATATTAATAATATAATTATAAAAATGAAAATTACTAATTTTTTATGATGAGTAATGACATTTTTTTGGGCTTACGTTAATAAAAACCGAATAATTTATAAATTTCACTGTGAACAATAAAATATGCATATTATAAGAATATATAAAATTTAATTAATTTATTTATTTAATAACCTAAAGTTATTAAAAAAAGAATTTTTTTTGAATACAAACAAAATTGTACTTAACAGGAATCGAACTCGCATGTCTTCAAAAAGTTTTTTTAAGCTTTCTAGCTAATCAATAATTGTATTATTGTAGCTCGATAATAAATTGCCTTAAGTGGGTAAAGAGCTTGGACAGATTCCAGTGCATGGCATATGTTCGATTCCTGTTAAATATATATTTTTTAATACTTATCAAAATATTTTTTTTGTGAAAAAACATAACCATTTTTTTTAATAATGGCATAAAGTTTCGGACTTTCTAGTAATATTGTGAATAAAAATTTTTTAAGTGCCTTTGCAACTTACAAATGAATAAAAACATACGCATAATATAAACAATAATAAAACAAAATTTTATAACAATATTTTAGTTGGGAGTTTTTTTTAATAATTTTTTAATACTTTTTGCTCAATTTTTTATAGATACATGACATAGTTTAAACAGAATGTTTGTAAATCATAGAAGAATTGCATTCATCCTTATACATTTTATTGTTATATTGGTTAGTAAAATTATGCCAGATTTAATATGAATGACTTAATAGTTGACATAATATGTTAAACTTGGCCAAAGAACAGCCAAATAATAAAATTTAAAAAAAGTTCTATGAAATAAATCTAACTTTCTATGTAATCTCATACAAAATGAGTTATAACCTTGATGGCTGACATTATAAAAAAACAACCCACTCTTAGTAAAAGCCTTTGCTAAGTGCAGGTCCGATTCTTGAAAATTAAACTTGTCAAAACATGATATGTTTCTAATAATTGTGACTTAAAATTGTTATTTTAGCTTTCTATGTATAGACTGACGATCTTACCGCAGGCGGTGGAGTAATGCATGCAATGAAAGTGTAACTTTTGACAATATCTGTATTTGAAATGTTATTAACTTCTATGACGTTCTTTGGTCTACAGGAAATTAGATATAATCTTTTTGCCAAGTAGGATTTGAACCCACAACCATTGCATTTAAAGTGTGCAGACATTTGTTTAAAAGTAAAAAGTTTAAACCATTTTATTCACAGATGTTGTTTTAATACTTTTCATTATAATAATAGATTAATTTTAATATATTATATAATAGATTAATATTAAAATATTAATAAAATAATAATTAGTAATATTAATTGAATAAGCTACTTTAGTTAATTGGTGATATGCAGTTTGGGTTGTCAGAAGTAATTTAGGATTGTTTTAAATAATATGTAGGTATATCGCATTATTGAAAATAAAAAAAAGTTTTTTTCGAAACATTGCCCTTAAAAATATGTAAAAAGTGTCTTAAGACTATTTATTTTAACTATTTTTGAGATGAATATGTATTTATTCCAGTATTTTGAAGTTATTTTCTTTAATTATTCTTGGACAATTTTTTTTTATATTTATAAAAAAAAGGTAGTCCTAAAAATTAAGTCAAAAGTTTCATTAACATTTAATGGAGAATGTTTCTCTCCCAATAACGAAAAAAAAATTTTTTTTATATTTTTTGGGCACTGGCAACCCTGTTAAAACGTTATTAAGAAATGGTGCATAAATAATTGAATTTGTAAATATTATAAATATTATTCGATTGATTTTAATGTATTTAATGCTTTTAATAGTATATAATATTTTGAGATTATTAGAATGTCACATTTTCGATTCGATGCCATGTATGTTGAGGCCATCTGAGCGCAAAGGCACAAACGTACACACGGCACGCGTGACAGTAAACCTTTTTGGGTTCGATTCCCACTTATCGAAATGAAATTTATAATATTTTCATTTCCTTTTGCTGCGTAGAGTTCTGCCACTCAAACGCAATGCCTCATGAATTTGGCAGAAAGTGGGGAGCAAAGTGTCTTAACACTAAGTTCACCGGGAAGTTAAAATTTTATATATTTCTAACCTTTGTGGTTCTTAAATGGCCAAATACCCAAACGCAAGTAATACGCGATTCCACCATCGCACCCACGGCCCCCCCTCATCTTTTGACATTATAATTTTTGCTTTAAAAAGCAAAAAGAAAAGCAGTTGTGAATGATCAATATTTTTATGATATAAATTGCATATAATAATACTCTGTCTATGAAAAGGATTTTATAGTAAAATAGGTTGTATGATTCATACAATCTTGTATTTTTTTTCTTTCATTATATATATTTGTATGTAAATGCTTCAAATGTAATCGTCTCAATAATGTATATTTTCATTATAAATAACTTAGTATTAATTTATGTAGGAAATTTTTTTAATGAACAGTCATGTTAGTTACGATGGTAGTGGATTCGTTTCCGATAATTTTCATACAACCCCCGACTGATGTGTTATTTGTACCTGTATAGAAAAATATGCACAATATCATTTAACTTTGCAAACTCAACTGTAGATTTTTTTTTATCTGTCTCTCGACAATAGTTTGGTTGTTGGGTATCTGTAATAATTGTGCTTTGAGATGTAAGCGCTTAACTGAGACGTTTTTATTTTAATGCTGTATTTCGCATTGAGTAATTATCTACATACTGCGTGTTGTGTGATTGAACTAATCATGTTTCATTTTCTTGCCAGAACAAAGAAATTCACATAACTCAAGTAGAAATTGAACCCACAACTGTCACGTCTACATTTAGATTTATTAATAAATGCATCCTATACTTATTTAAAAGAGAAGGTAAAAACAAAACCTAGTGTTACGACACTGCTTAAAGACAATTGCCAAATACTTAAGTATTCAATCGATTGTCAAAAAATGATATCAATAAATACTTAAGTATTTATTGAAACAATTATAAATATGAACTTTTACACAATTTAAGAAATTATGTTAAATTTTATATTGAATTCTTGTGTCTTACTGTTTTGGATGTTTTAACAATCAAACTAATGTTAAAAGAATAATAATCCATAGAATAGTGAAGTAGTCAGAATGTATAATATTGTGAATATAGTACTGTGTTCGTACATTATGTTAACAAATGAAAACTGTTGTTTTAACGTTTAGTATTTTAATTATAACACTATATTTTATGTTTTGAAAGCACTCGAGAGAATTAAGCTATTTGTTGTCTTTCAATCATATTTTAAATATATTTAAATATATTTTTTTTTAATAAAATAACGTATTGTTTCATAGAAAATTTAAAATATCAATTTACTAGTGCTAAGTTATGTTGTAGGATGTGGGTTCAAATCCTGCTTAAACTAAAAGTTTCTTTAAATAAATAAAACATCACGCTATATCCCCCATTATAGCACGGTAACGAGAGGGAACTTAGCGCTAAGACTCTTCATTTATACTCTCTCTTACTCAATTTTTTTTAGAACTTTTCTCCGTAAAATGTTCTATGTTCACATTATGTGACATATACTTAATAGTTTTTAATAGATCATTTTGTACCTTCATTTTTTATAATAAATATCTAGATAATTGCCTTAAAAATGGTCGTACAGTAAGAATTTGATATGTTGGCATCATTGCACGACCCAAAACGCAATGTCTCGAAAACAAGAAAAATATGTTTGCAACTGATTTAAAGTTTTACTAAATTGTTAAGGCCCTCATTTTTTTTTAACCTAATTACAATATGAACGTAATGTATAATTGCCCGCTTAAACCTATTGTTTCATTTTTATAATATACCCAAATACTGGACTTATATATGATTAATAGTATACGATACTACTCGTACTCATATATAGAACATATTAGTGTGGTTTTATCTAAATGCGTTCAGTAGTTATTGCGTGGAAGTGGAACGAACATCCATCCACCCTTACAAAATGTAACATTTATAATTTAACAAAATTGAATATTATTGATATTTGCTTGAAAAAATAATACAAAAATTTTAATATGGTGGTTTTTTTTTAATATGATGCCAACAAAACATATTATATATATATATATATATATATATATATATTTATAGAATAAATAAATGTATATAATAATTAAGTTAGAGTAATACTAGAGCGCGGCTTCGGTCGAAATTTTTGTAAGGCGGAGGTGATTTGTTGCTTTGAACTTTAGATTAAAAATTAAATGACGAAATAAAGGAGTATATCTTTAAAAAACATTCATTTCATTTAAATTTTTCGTATTTTTACCATTGTTTTTGGAATCTTTGTATGTTTTTATTAATCCATTTGTAATATGTAAAATTTAAATGTTATAATGTTAACAATTTTATTAAGAAATGAAACTTAATGGGAGATCACATTTTTCTCTGTATTACGATTTTTTTTACTTTTTGTACAACCCATGCATAATATTTGTCTATAATATACATTATATATAGCCCATCTGTTGCCATATGTTATTTATTTTAAGCTATTTTTTTTTATTTCACTCAGTATGTTTAAAATAAAAGTAAAGGTTTGAATGTACTAAACCGTCTAGTGTATTTTTTAAATATTGTACTGTTTTTATTTTAATTTCAAAGTTGGTATCGAACTTGCTATCCCTCCGCCATTAGCTAATGTAAATTAATGATTAAAGTAGATTTTTTATATTTAAGAAGGTTATTTTGTTTGTCAAAACATTATGGAGAATTCATTTTGTTAATATTTAACAAAAAAAAAATGAATAGTTCTTATTTTCTTCTAATATTATGATTTTGTGAATGAATTTATGTAATCTCGCAAATAAAATTGAGATTTAATTTCTGTTTATTGTTTTATTTACATTTATAAAGTGTTACACTGAATTTTGTCCAAAAATCTTAGATACATCGAAATCGCATCTGTGGAACTTCTTTCACTATTTGTAAATAAATATAATGAATGTTGACAGAATGCAACGACACCCTTCTAGGAGGAGGAGTAAATATATTGAATTTCTCCATTTCCTCGCTCTGATAACGAGGCAAAGGACGGTGTTGAGTTCCGCCACAAAACAAACAATATCTCAAGAATTCAGTGGAAAATGGGGAACGTAGTGTCTTAACACTAGGTTCCTAGATTTGATCTGCCTACATTGCTATGCGCGAGAGCGTGTCAAGTGAAAAAAAAA